>JACCGJ010024798.1:0-14608 GCA_013407085.1 Atriophallophorus winterbourni
TTTGTTTAATATGCAATGAATTGATAGACATTTGTCTCTAGCTGAAGTTTAGAATATTTTTGAATAAAACATCGCATTAAGCTAAAACAATTTGTTACGGACATTTTCTGTTGTTGTGGAGCAATGCATTTCTTGGCGTTATGAATTTTAAGTTGATCACTACTGAATAGGATTTCAGTAGCTAGTTTCTTGTATATGGAAAATCACAATGACGATCGAAGAATGATATCTCATGGGACAACCGATTATGTACTGTTATTTTAGCGACATAAACCACAATTTTCCATTAGCATGCAGTCTTAAATTTTCTTTTCCATTTTAAGCCTCTAAATATTCCCCTCTGATGTTCTAAATGTTTCTCACTCTGTCTATATTGTCATCTCGCATTCGTATCTTGAATCTACAAAAACAAACACTATCATTCGTTGTGGTGCTCATCTCCCTAGTACTTACACTTCCCAACTCAATCTAGTCTGTTTCTATTTTCACTCTTGGTATTTTTCTCACGTCATATCTCTTAGAAATTGCACACTCCGAATTAAACATCTTTTCCGTTGGATTCACTGTTCACGTTTCATACGACTTAAATTCCACCGCGTCTATGTTCCGCAGACATCCTCAGAGCGAATCCATATTTTTCTCAGACTTTTCTTATCTGTCTGTCGAAATCTGAGTGCTGCCGCCATCAATTAGTCACAGTCTACAAACATGTACACTAGAAAATGCCGGTGTTTGCTAAAAGATTCCATTCCTCATGGCAGATGGCTTAGGCTGTGTTTACAAAGATAGATAATATGAGCAACTGGACGAGTGCTTCCTCGTTCCCCGTACTAGTCGTTGTGTCTACTCAGAACTCCCATTCCGGCTGTAATGTTGACGAGTTGAGGGTTCGGTATCGAATTGGTTAAAAAACAGGAAATTTTTCGGTTGAAATTCGTTTATTCCACCTCAGTACACTATACATATTTACCCCATCCAACCGGTTGAAAACCGTTTCTGCCCTATGTATTTTTACGTGATTCCTGAACTGATAAGTTATTATTATTATTAGTTATTCGCATATTATTCTGTGGTTATTGTAAAGCTATGTGCTTTTTAGACCATTAAATTGAATTGAATTGAATTGAATGTTCTCTTATTAGACATAAATCAAAACTGATTCAAACTGAATGTGCTGCGCTTCAATAGAACGCTTTTTCGGTTACAAGATTCGTACTGTATCTCAAGGTTTATGTTAATAATTAATAAAAGATTCTTTATTTTCCGGAGAAGGGTTTTAGCGTCCCAAATTATGCTTTTTAACTGATCGCGAATAATTTAAATAATATTTTGGAAATTTCCCTCTATTTATATTGTTACATCTTTGACTCTGGTGTAAATTAGGCAGATTTCTATTAAGAAATTATTAAAAAGGTATTTTCAAAATTTTTCTTGCTTTTCGTCGCCACAGCATTAATGGTGTCGCACGGTGTTCAATCTTCTATTGGGAATGCATATTGCAACATTCAAGGTTTCTGACAGGGATAGATTTCAAGATCGATGTTGAAATCCATCCTTAGTGGTGCGGCTTCTGACCCAGCACTGTTCGAGATTTTTATGAATCTTTCACTGATAATCATTATGATTTAATCTGCTTCAATCTCTTCCATCAGGGCATCGTATCGATTCAACAGAGATACTTTAAATTCAGTCTGTTTGCACGGATCATTCATCGAAATGATATTGAATTTCCCTCTCGGATTAATAGACGTGTGATGTTTGTGTGTCACCTTAAATTAAACAAACACAAAGTGTTGTTCGGAACCGACATATGTCCTGCGTCATGCCCTGCAAGATCAACACAACACATACATAATCAGCAGTATCGATTGGAATATGTTTGGGACCGATCGTGTATTCATAATGCAAAAAAATTTGAGTGCAATCGCTTAGAGTAGTTTTTGGGTAACGTTTCACTTCTGACACAGAAGCTTCGTCAGACCAATTGTGATAGTCAGGACAGGGAACATGATTAAGTAGCAGTCAACCCACCACCACTTATTTGACCTTACTGCTAAGCAGCCTATAGTACGCCTTCAGTGTTTCACGTCTCGTGGGAATGACCATGATCAGTGGTAGATTTTCCTCACAGTATCTACGTCAATCTGATACAAGTGAACACGATCAAGGTCAGTTGACACAGCGGCCCACATACGTAAAAGTACATAACTAACGGGCTAAGCCTATTTTTGAAGAAAAACAAAAATCTAATTAACTTGTAGGTATAAGGTGAATAAAAACTATTTACTTTCGCATCAGTGCCGAGCGCCAGATTGTGGAGATTTCTGCCCCATCCACCTTATTGACCGCCAGTCGATCTGCCTTGACAATTTCGACCGCCTCCGCATGTAGGCGTTCACTATACGGTTTAATAACGCGTCTCAATATTGCCACATTGTCTAGCTCGACGTTGTGACCCGTTTCTAAAACGTGAAACACCGTAGACTTAATATCGGCTGTTTAGCGCTAAGGTCAATTAAGTGGTGGAGGGTTGACTGCTACTTAATCATGTTCCCTGTCCGGACTATCACCCTTGGTCTGATGAATCTTCTGTGTCAGAAGTGAAACGTTACCCAAAAACTACTCTAACCGATTGCACTCAAATGTCTTTGCATTATATATGCATAATCAGTTTGGTATTGTATAGCGTTGTACACGTGACCTGGCACACTCGGCATTGTAGAAACATGTGCCCAATTGGTGTACCTTTCACCATTTACATTCATCACTTTTGTGCTACCCTGTCTCATGGCCAGATCATAATCTCAGTCTCATTGTGTACATGACAATTGAAATCTCGCAATCTAAAAATTGATTTCTGCTTGAGCACCTGCGGATGTTTGTGGTCAAACAATTGCAGAAATTTTCCTTGGCACTGCTATTGTCATTGGTTGCTTCAACATAGCACTGAATACCATTCATCTTGAATGGACTGCCCTAAGATTCGGAGCCCGTATGTTCTTCGGCCGTTCAGTGCTTTTTTGTTTGCCTTCGAAAGCAATAAAGAGTTGGCATCTTCCATTTTTGAAAAGATACATCTCTCTAGTTCGCAGTCGCTTGTGACCGGCATCGTTCTACGTGCGCTTGACAAGCGGTCAAGCATTGCTAGTTTGTATTGCCTCATCCCGATTGCATGTGACGAACATGGTTAGTACATTTCTCGCTCCAATCATTTTATTGGTCTTGCTAAAGTGAAGAGTACTCCCGGCAATTTAACTGTCAGACATCATTGTAGGAAAAAGGGAGATAGGTTTTGTTTAAGTTTCGTTACCTTTGCGAATTTATGGGAATGAATAACCAACCCATCGCCCTTACAGACTTCGATCCGCTGCAAATTCAGTTGAAAAACATCGATAAAGACCTGTTGGCCTCATGGGGACCTCTTTCTTTCAGACCCTTGCTGACTTGCGTTTGATTCTGCAATGTCTCGATCAATGCGCACTAAAAACAGTTGCTATTCGAAACATCATATTTCACGAGACATTTATGCAAAGATGTATTAATATTTAGCTTAATTTTCGCGGCCTACATGCACACATTGTTATCCGAATGATAATGATCGTTTTTTCCAGCTCTTCAAAATGCACTATCCAATATTTAATCATGTTTGAGGTTGGGCATTTCGTGCATTTCCTTTGAGTGCTCATTCGAATGTTTTCGATTTTATTAAATGGCATGGTACTCTCGAATTCAAATAAAAACTATGCTTATCTAGGTAGAAATGTTACAAATACCAAATTCTTCGTTCGACGTCTGTTCGATCCCTCCCCTAACAAATCGTCCCATTTTTAATTCGAGTTGGCGTGAGTTGGAAATGCGTAACACGCTTGAATGCTCTCATGTCACACAAACGAGGTTGGGACTGGCTATTTATCGAGTCCGAGAGGAAATCTCTTTGAAACAAACAAAATTGAACCGGAAGTGAACGATTGCATACAGGTGTGTGTGTGTGTGAGGGCACACCAATTTGCCCGTAGCCTCCGTTAGAACAATCGGCACAATTATTCAGTCAGGTGACTAATGGCGACCTGAGAAAATAAATTTTTACTTCCGGTAATTTGGCTTTCCGTTAGCAGGCTGTCGTTTGCGCCGTGGATGATGGCGAATATTTCGTTATCGCATCGTATGTAGACTGCGAGAGAATTGTCCGAATCTGTTTTGATAGCTGATGAGCAAAAATAGGAAACAATATCTCTCGCAGCTCTTTTAAACCACCAAATGTTTTGAACGTTTGATAATAACCTCATTCTCTAACATTATTACAATGTTTGCAGAAACTGGAACTTTCAATGAGGCTACAATGCATTATGTGGTTGCTCAGTAAGGAAGTTTGTTTAATACTATTCCGCCGTTTAAGAACTCACTGAACTCAATCTTGTTGCCTGCACTTGATGGAGACGAACAGTCAGAAACTGATTGTGGAGTGTAAGCGATGGAGTGTGAACTCCAAAACATTGGTCGTTTATAGACGGCTCGAGCGATTAGAGGTGAATTACTTTGTAATTCTGTATTTAAACACTGTGGTTAGTTATATAAACCGTATTTAACAGTATTTTCATAGTCTAACTTTCTGTACCGTTCTCGAGGCTCGTTGATCCTACTTGTATTGTCTCTATTTGATGACGATATGCAGCCAGAAGTTGGTTGTGATGTGTAAGTGAGAATGGATTTGCACCACACACAGAATTCTTATTTAATTTCTGATTCTTCCGCGTTCTTAGTTTTCATCCTCTCGCGTTGACTAAAACGGCGTCTAAGGATTCACAAGTTTGCAAACCACTCTGCCTTGTGAGGTCTTCTGGATGCGTTAGGCTTCCTTTGGTCCATCCTCTGGTACATTCATTTGGCTTCATTAGTTAAGATTCTGAGCGCATACTTACACAGTTCAAGTTTGGTCCTACATAGTTAAAATGTGTATTGCGCTACTCCAATAAAGTAACCGAAATTAGGGACAGCTTTCATGACCTCCCAATGATGAGCGACTCTCTAAAATAGACCTAATTGAACCCTCGAGTAGAGGAATCGGTGATCTAAATAATTGATTCCTCGCTCTCATGTAATGGCCGGTCAGATTGGGCTTCAAAACACCACAAATCAACATACAATGTCATCGTAAATCATATATATACAGTGCACCGGTGTCCTTTGAAACTAATCTCATGGTTGAACTATAAAAAATTAGAGGCAAACTCCTTAAACGAATTTATAACGTTACCTATTTAATTATGTGACTTGGAAGCTAGGAAGATTAGACGTTCACTTTATATTTATAATCTGAAGCCGATTATAAACAGGCTTGTGGCAAACAAAATTTTGATGACCAATCTTCCTGGCGCGGTTTTACGTCAATTTATTTGAGAACAGCTCACATCCACAGTACGAGCGCCTTAATACAGTCGGCAGGTAACAATCGTGTTTAGAAATCCGTCCAATGTGGGTGGTTACCCTAGAATCCAATCTTATTAACAAAACCTTAGAAAAGCCAATATTCCCCAACTCGAATTCTGGCCTCCGTAGATCGTCAAAAACGCGTTCGAATAAATCTGTAATGCAGGTGTAAGAGTCGCGTATAAGTGAAGCAGTACGATCCGTTCTTTATTAATACATCTCGAAGATAGGACACATTCAGGTTGTGTAACGAAATGTCCAAAAATCAAGTGAACGAATTTTCCAGATTTTTGTATTTGGCGAACGTCTAGATAACATTGTACTAGGATAAATGAAAACACGGAACGGGAATCGAACACCAACGCCGCAATTCCAGTGATTACCAATCACTTATATGAAGCCCAACCCCATCTGAACACGTGCTAGACACACCTCACATCATGGATAATGATAAGGTGAAAGTTACGAGCAGTTGTGAAGGCTTATCGGAAAAGACTTCACGCCAGGGCGGTCAAAATAACAAAGGCTGGAGAGAATGCATTCAGCAAGGATGATGTGGCGGAAATCTCCACAATCTAACGTCTGACTCTGCAGTGGATAAATATTAAGGATAATGAACCCTGGTATACACATGGATTGCGCATGCACTATCATTTTTCAAGGGACGCAAACTAAACAATTATGGGATTACACAGCATGCAGGGGTGTAACGATTGGTCATGATATCGCCTGTCTATATTAGGTAGCTTAGGCTTCGTCACGTGAATACAATTTAGACATAATCTCTGTTCGTGCAGACACCCTCGGTCTGACGAAACTTCTGTGTCAGAAGCGAAGCGTTACCAAAAACGGTTCTAACTTACTTTTCATGACTATGGATTTCCTTTTGATCTCAAATATATTCAAATATATTGCGGAATCCTACGTCTGAAAACTGATGGAATATTAACAGACTTAGCTTGTGCTGATGAGATTTTGCTCAAATCTTTGCGATGATCGATAAATATGCTTTTCGGGCGTTTCCACAAGATAAATACTTTCTGAACGGCTACATAAAACTAAATATTTCTCTAAAAAACTGTTGCGAAATTGACAGGTAATTTATCATACACACCTTGCGCTTAAGGGATTTGACGAGCTCTGTGTGAAACCTAGGAAAAATCGGGAATTATGCCATCATCAGCGATAAACATGCGTGATTTCTGATTGGCTGTACTCAAATTGGTCGTTAATCTCCCGTTGCTAAATCCCGTCAATTTGCATAGGCTTCCCATCGGCGTGTTATCACATAGTTGTGACAACGCCTGAGAGAAAAATGACGAGGTGTTTGAGATTGAACATCGCTGTTGGCAGGTGGATAATATTGGTTTGTTTGAGTGTGGAAAATTCACAAGATTAGAAAATTTTTACCCCGTGTATACGAATCACGAAGTGATTAAACAAACTACTATTTAATAAGGATGGCACAGCCAACCTGATTGATCATAAGATCACATTCATATTTGGATGTTGCGAAATACGGGATTGCAATAATTATTAGAATTTCGAAATTGCTAGAAAAAATAGATTCTTTATTGATGACATCCACGTTCTTTGTGCTTTCACAGTCGTGTACGGCAAAACTCACGGAGCCTGATATGCATGCCCTCCGCGAGCTAGATTGCCCCTCCGCAATATGGTTGAAGCTATGGTGTTTTCATCATTGCATATTTCCCTTGATTTATCGTAAATATTTCGTGATTGTTTTACTATAATGCATACACAATACGAATACATTTTCTACGCCGCTCATGTGTTCGGTAAGCCCTTTCAGTACGAATATCACTTTGGGCAGACGATTTTGAGCTGGACCGAATCGGAGAAGGATCTTAGAGTCTGGATATGTGGCAGCCTAAGGAACAGCGTGCATTGTGAGGTCATTTACAAGCGTGCTTCAAAGCTTCTAGGTATGCTTCGACGGATCTTCAGAACCTTTACGCCTGTAACGTTGCCAAGCATCATGAAGACCTACTTAATTCCCACAATGGAACATGCATCGCAAGCATGCACTCCGTGGATGAAAAAAGATATATTCTTGCTTGACAGGATATATCATCGTGCAACTAAACTCGTGCGTGGTTTTCGAGACCTTACATACGAGGAAAGGTTGAAAAAGCTAAAGCTCCCCACTCCCCTTCAACGTAGACTTCGAAGTGACGTTATCATTACTTACAAAATATTGAATACTCCAGATCATCCACTCAAACATTTGTTCAAATACCGTGAATCAGGAATTACACGTAGCCACTCAGCGGCACTACAAATTCCCCATTCCCGTACTAATTGTCGCCGATATTTCTATTCGGTACGTGTCTGTTTCCTGTGGAATGCCCTTCCCGAAGCAATTATCACCTCTCCCTGTATCCAAACATTCACTCGAACCTTGAACAATTATTTGTTACATAACGATTTGACGATGCCTGTGTATTGACACAGGGTAAGCATATTACTTGACTCCAGTGACATCGTATAATTGTTTTTTTATACCTCTTATTGAACGCATATTTACTATGATATGGTAATTGTGAAGCTATGTGCCTTTTGTGACCATAAATTCATGAATGTTGAATGTTGAATTTTTTTGGGACAAGCGTATCGTGTATGAAAATACTTCGGATATGTACGCCGTGTTACGCTGAAAAGTGTGCTTCGTTCTACTGGGTACAATAATCAGAAGGCGTACGCTTTCAGTGGTGCACCCTCTGTTGGAACAACCGCTGCAAGGCCACAATTTAACTAAGATAAACTCAAATATACTCAAGATGAGAATATTTGTGAAGGTGAGTTTACTTTGTTAAGAATCCAGAATCAAGATTTTATGGTTAAAAAAGCAGTTGCCTCACATGTAGTATTAGATGACAGCTATAAAAAATACAGAGGCTGCAATCGAAATACGACTGAGGTGTTTGCTTTGTGTGGGCTTAGATGGGGTCAATATGCAGGGTCGATATCGGAGTGCTCCTGGATATAAAGCGCAGATTGCTGTAGCGTTTACACAATCTTGGGGTAGTGAATTCCACAGAAGGCAAATGCGCAAAGAGAGGAAATGACGTCTGTAATCGAGTCGTGAGTGCGGTATATCGAGACAACTTGAATTAATCGACATATTTTTAGGGGAACAGACTTCTATCAAATCGCAGAAAGTTCGATAATCCACCCGAAGTATTTTATAGATTATAATCCTGTGTCTTAAGATTCAAAATTCAAGATTTATTGTTAAAAAAGTAATTAACTTTTCAATAACCATAGAGTCGAACTCTAGGTGGATATATATATATATATATATATATATGTATAAATAAACTCAAAATCAATGGGACGATGATAGTTTATTAATAGTTGGGGGCAAAATTTGGATTAGCTCTCATATAATTTTCAAGTTTCGATTTGAATATAGATAAACTGTTTGAGCTTACCCAAATCGGCAGGTAGGGAATTCCAAACAAAGCACACACGCACCGAATAAAAATACCTGCGGCAGTTTCGTTTGGAGTCTGGTATTTCCCTACTTGCAACCATGACTGGAAGTTCGAAGGTGGAGTAATATGTCAAGGGGTGGGAAACAGTAGTAATTATTTGTATGCCAGGATGAGATCACCTCGCATTCTCCTTTGTGCAAATGTCCTCAGCTCCGTTTGTCTGAGTCGCACGGCGAACGGCGCATTTTCGAATCCATTAAAGAGCTTATAAGCTCTCTGATATATGCGATCCAGAAGTGAAATGTCTTTTTGCGGCCATGGTGTCCAGCCTTGTGCAGCATAGTCTAGAATCGGTTGTATATATGTGTTCATCATAAGAGGAAACCCCCCTGGAAAACGTCCATATATTCACCGTAACATACCGAGCAGCCGAGACGCGCTTTTGTAAACGGTTTCGCATTTTTCATACTACCACAAATCCAGACACCCAGGTCCTTTTCTTCTTCGGTGTACTCCAGGATTTTATCGCCGAACTTGTAATGACAGGCGAAGCCAAGGTCACGACCTATCTGAATAATCTTTTACTTCTGCATATTCAATGCCAGTTTATTTTCGGATGACCAGTTGTTCAAAGCACTCATATCCTTTTGCGGCAAAATACAATCAACAGCATTGCTGATTCGCCTCCATACTTTTATATCGTCAGAAAACAAAATCATCTTACAATCATTTGTTATTTGCAAATCGTTCATATAGATTAGGAACAGTAATGGTCCAAGCATTGATCCGTGTGGAACACCGCTAGTGACATCGATTTCCTTCGATAATAGGCCGTCCACACAAACTCTGATGTGTCTGTTGCGAGGTATTCGCGTATTAATTTAAATAGTCTTCCAACAATACCGTGTTTCTTTAGCTTGTTCAAGAGTAAATTTTGATCAACTCCGTCGAAAGCTTTAAAAATTAGATGAATACAGCACCCCGCATCTACAACTCTCGTCCAATCGTCTAAGCGTGTCAGCAAATTTGTTAAACAAGAGCGATTTCTGCGAAATCCGTGTTGGGCAACTGTCAAAAGTTCGTTCTTTTCCAGATGTTGTACTATTTGTGTGGTTATTATTTGCTCAAAAACTTTTTATGCCGAAGACAACAATGTCACCGGCCAGTAATGTTTAACTTCAGAACGGCAACCACCTTTGTAAATCCTTACTCACCTTTAATTGAAATTAATCAATCTTAACATGGCCATTCGCTCTTGGTATGGGACGTGTTGCTTCCCATCAACTAGCTTCGTCATTCTGTGGTGAATTCTATCTAGCAATCCAGTGTCTTTTCGCAGCCATGATTCTTTAAAGTCTCGGTTGAATTGGTTATGTTAAATAATGTGCTGAACAAACGGTTCAATTAAATTTTTACCTGGGCATCATTTACTAACTAGGACTGTAGTGGTAAGCTGATGCGCTAAGCGTGAAATACTGAGAGTATAATAGAATGTAAGGAAAATACGCTAATTCAAATATGTAAGAATATACAGACTTACGTATTCCTGTTAGTTCAGATCGACCTAAGATGTTCTGCGCAATGCATCAAGACAGCCACTGTGGCGAATCGTAACTTTGCCCTCTGGAAACATGCTTCCGGTATATTTGACTTACGTTTTTCTCCTCCCTTCTGAATGCGTAGTTTCGACCGCATTAAGAGTATGCTATTTCCGTTTGGAACCCGTGGCTGAGGCGTGACGAACTTGTACTTGAACGACCTTGTACCAACTGTGTTTTAAAGGACCTAAAAACATTGACCTTGACACATTTTTCGTTCACGCGTGCTACGTAACTGCTCTTCTGTACCGTTGTACACGTTTTGCCTACCGCGATAAAATCTTCACTGTCCTGTATGTTTTCTCCTACCTTCGTGGGACTTTATTGTAGTAGTCAGTCTAGTACAAACTCATGCCACAAGGCTGGTCAAAGTTCTTTAGTTTTATAGCCACCAAGAACGCCTCACAGCACAAAATTTATTATCATACAAATACCATCGAATCCGTGGGGACCTGATTTTGACGTACAAAATACTAACGGATAAAACCCATCCGTGTAAAGGAATGTTCGTGTTTGCTACCTCCACTCGTACTCGTGGCCATCATTTAAAGATCACCCATCAACAAAGTAGGTTGGACAGACTCAAACACTCTTTCGCTGTTCGCATAGCTAAAGCCATGAACGATCTACCTTTTTGCGTAGTGTCTACCCTTTGCCTTTCTATTTTTAAAGAGCCTCTCGATATTTACGTGTTTAGTTTACTTTATATCGATTAAAATACCATACATTTCTATACTTCATGATACTGCACTTTTTCGGTTTTTAGGGCACGTTCTGCTCTCAACTGGAACCATCCACGTTTTCTTAATTTCTACCTTAACTAATCACTCAAACTCGAATCTCTGTTTACAATATCTTGTGTTTCACTTTTTATGCTTGTCGCTTTTTTACCACAATATACTACTGACTATTGACGTTCACGCAAAGTTCGCACGAGTGGGTTATATTGTTTTGGACAGAACGGCACATTGCATCATGATGGAAAACGTTTAGGAATATGTACTTACGCTTGGAATTATTATTGAGTTTTTCAAAAGGGAAATAATTCCTACAGCGCAATGCAAAAATTTGATCGATAAAAATATTACCGCCATTGGTACGCAAATCATCAATGTAGAAAGTGCAATGAGTCCACAAAGCACTCACGGTTGAATTTATAAAATTTTGAAAACATTTACATATAATGAAAATATACAACTATATTTTGATGTTCACATCCCATCCCTTACGAACCCTGCATTTAGTTTTAAAAAGCTGACTCCGCCCAGGCTCGAACTGGGGACCTTCTGTGTGTTAGACAGACGTGATAACCACTACACCACGGAGTCGTGCTAGCAACGGTTTTAATAGTTTATCCAGCTAACATTTGTTATGGTCGTATTGTGAGCAACCTAATAAATTCAACATTGTATGAAACCACTGAGGTAAACGTTTGACTGACCCACAACATATCTACGTGGGACGGTCTAGTTTCTCTAGGGAGAACAGGTAAGGAGAATCAGATATGAAGCAAGATAATTCGCTGGGATTAAGTTCCAGGTAAACAAGTGGGTTCAAACCGGTTAGAATGAATTAGCGCCCCGTTCAAGTTAACAATCGGCGGAATGTACGTAACCGGGCCAGTCAGGCATACTCAAAAAGAACAATTTGCGCTTGTAAATTTCAAAATTCTATGCGCTTTATTTGTATATATAAAAGTAATTATAAACAGACGTTTTTTCAACGTTGTGTAGAATACATTGTAACCCGAATTGTGGAAAGAAGTGCTTATCGCTCTTGCAATGTCCAGGTGGAACCCAAAAACTATGGCACTAAGGTGCTTCTATCAGTTGTTTCTCAAGTTATGGAGAGCATAGTCTCTGCGCGCCTTGTCTCGTACCTTGAAAATTTGTGGTTATAAGCACCAAACAACATGGCTTCCGCTCCCAGCGTCATAAACTGCGAACCCGCTTCCTGCATTGGATGACTGGACAAAATCCGTCGATAAAGGCATTGTCGAATATGTTGTGTCCCTGGAGTTTTCTAACGTGTTCGATTGTTTTGACCATGATGTTATTTTTTAATAAGCTCACTTCCTATGTCGTTGGACTAGCCTTACTGTCCCGAATTAAGTGCTTCAAGATTCAAGATTCCTTCGTGACCGTTCCCTTTGTGTGTGTGTGTATGTGTGTGTGACTGCTCCTCAGACCGCTTCTAAATTGGTCTGCCGATTTTCAATTTTTTCATCAATTTCATTGGATAGAACATTGAACCGCTGTTACTCATATTTGCTGACTTTGTTGAAATCGAAAGCTCACAAAGTTGTCAATGGATTCATACACCATATAAAATGAATTAAACCGTTTAGGCTGCAGATCTGCGAGTCATCATCATACATTCAAATCCACTAAATTCACCGTGTCATTTACTGTTTGGCAACCTCATTACTTCAGATAAGAAACGGATCCAGGCATCATCATTCAGCCCAACTCAATGCGAACAAACCGCAGTTGCAGCCTAACGCCGCACTTTCGCAAGGTTTCTCTTTATGATACTGTTGAATGCTTACAGCCGTCCACACTTAGAATACGCAGCACAGAGTAGACTGAATTGGGTTCGCTAAGATATATTTCCTCTGCATCTTTCAAGAGTCTGCTCGATTCAAACCTACATTAAATATCCCATTCCAAAGAAATATCTACTTTATAAAATGTCGCTCAAAATTTCTACCTTCCTCCACTCACCTGCTTGCGAAAACGCTAAGTTTTCTTTCAGTGCTAATTTCTCGTTTCTCATTAGAACTGAAATAATTCTTCCCTAGCTTGCTGCTCTTCCATACAACGGAATCCGATGTCTTCACTCGCATTTTCTCAAATACGCAACCGCGAATGGTTTTCATTCTGGCCCTGCTTGCTCAAAAACCTATGATTGACCGCCAACTTAGAATTTAATCAAGCTTTGAACATGGAAAAGTCATTCATTTGCTCATATAACTTCATTGTATGAGAAACGGCTACTTTCGTTTGGCTCTAGCCCCTCTTAGTACTTAGTTAGCACTTAGATCGAACCAAATCAACTTCACTTACTGTTGACGTAAATCATATCTGCGCATTATTGATCTTTCGTGCGATAGATGTCGAACATCGAGGTCATATGATGGGTCACATTTGTATGTCGTTTTCAGATTTCCACCACATTGCGTTCCAAATCTCCGACCTGAAATCAAAATCAGCTTGTTTCATATTGCGTTCTTATCAAACTGGCGTGTTTATGTAGCAACTCTTTTAAAAAATTAGATTGAACATGTTAAAGAAACGTGTGTACATTGGAAATGATCAGACAAAAAATTGTTTATTGATTTTGGACTAACTAGTACAATTCTAGCTAATGTGAATGTAATTAGCATTGTCTTTTCTTGGGTAAATATATACTCAGCTCAATGTACCCAGCAAACGTTATCCCTCAATATTGCTTCACAACTCTTTATACTTTATACTTCGGGCCGATCGGAATATACTAGGTCATTGAGATCTTGATTGAAACATGCTGAGCCAGAACTCAGAACTCAGAAAATTGTATGGTAAAAAAAGCATTAAGCTTAACCATAACCATAGGATGACAAGGTATATGGAACATATAAAAATATATATAAAAATATAAAATATCTCAAAAATCAATAGGGACATTCGCATTCCGCATGGTTCGTCATAAACTCATCGAGTTTGGAAGCGAAAACCTCAACAGATTCTGATCGTGTGATTTCTTCAGGCAAATAGTTCCAAGTGAAACAAGTTCTTACGGAGAAAAATTACGACGTATATCCAATCGAGAATACGGAATGCTTAAAGCCTTTGAATGTGTTCGTGTTCGAGTAAGGTCATTGGGCTTTAGCAAGTGTTTAAGGGGATGGTTTACAGAATGCAGGATTTTGAAGGTCAACATAAGGTCACTACGTATCCGCCGTTGGGTAAAATCTTGTAGGTTCAGTTTTAATATTCGCTCTGTGAAAGGCAAATTTCTGTACCGGGAGACCAACTTTGTAGCACGATGATAAATCCTGTCGAGTAGTTCGATATCCTTTCTCAGCCATGGTGCCCAGGCTTGGATGGAATATTCCATAACAGGACGTATATACGTGTTAATTAC
>JACCGJ010024800.1:0-23873 GCA_013407085.1 Atriophallophorus winterbourni
TTTTGTTTCGCACAAATCTGTCTGCCCAATGCTAAAGAATTGTTGTAAATCAATCAATGCTGTTTGATGACTGATTGAACCGTGGTGTTCATAAGTGAACTTCACATTCTATCGATTATTCGCACATGAACACAGATCGAGTGTTATGTAATCGATAAATAAACTGTACTCTGTTGATAAAAAAACCATACGAACTCCAATTGTTGGTGTTCCTTTTTCTTGATTTTACCGGGATTGCTACCATTATTAAATAATTTGATTTCGTTTGCACAATGCAATACAGTATTAATGCAGAACAATTCTTTTGCGATAAGTCGTTAGACAATTGCTGTAATTTTGATGAGCTGTATTAATATACTACTACTACTAGGTTGGTAATTTATCTATTATCTGCAGGCATCTTTATAGTTGAAAATCCTGTATCGTTTCGCTTTGGATCTGTCACGTAGTAGAACAAGGTTTACCTGGAATACAGTTAGTGAAGGACAAGACTCGGATATCTATAGTATTACGGCATTAAATCGTTCAAAATACGAGTCTACTCGTATGAAAAATGTGTATCGCGTTCTATTGATCCCGAATTTAAAAAAAAAACAATTGAGAAATCAATTCTCGAGCCACACGACCTAACTGTCTAACATGGTGTGAAGTGTAACACGTTCTTGAGTAAGCTTTCTTACCACAGACTGTTCGACAAACATGAACTTTCCGTCTGGTTACTCTGATTTCCGTGTTTCGACCGCCATGCGCTAACGGTCAACAAAGAAAATTACACGAAGAACAGCGAGGTCAAACTTGAAGTGTTCAGTCAATTGAAATGACCTAGAAACCGGTCCGTTATGTGAATCAACTACAAAGAGACATCATTGCATACAATGAGTGAACGCTTGTGGAATTTGCCGAGGAACAACCTAAACAAAAAGCGTTCCTACCAAGTGTTGACTCATTTCAACATATCACAACGAAAAATTGGCATACCCGTTAAACATGTAGATTGCGAGATTGTGAGAGTTACGTTGGCTAAGTGTTCAGTGTACATGCTGGATGTTTTGTAGTTTTCAGAACTTTCGTCAAAATGACTTTTTCAGATGTATACTATAGTGTAGGATTGATGCTTTATCACGTACAAGAGCATATCAAGTTAAGTTTCATATAGCATCGCCTTGAAAAATCATCAGACAAACTACTCTCTAAGTTACATATGAAATGGAAGTTTAAAAAGGAAGGTAGCTGGTGAAGTGGAGAGTGTATAAAAACGTCAAAATTGGAAAGCTGACTCTTTGTTTTTGAGAATATTTCTTCCAATGATTTATTGCCATATGGCGACTGCATCCTACCAAAAAGGACGATCACCTTAATATTCATTTGCATGCTTTTCCGTCACACACACCACGACCGGTTTCGTGCTGTTTGCACTCATCAGGTAGGGACAGTAAGATCAGGATCTCGTATATATTTGTATGTGTGTGACTAAAGATTCTCATATTTGTCAATAACACCACATTTGAATAGAGCGAAAGAATTCCTTTTGGGTATTTCTCATCAATCTCTGCGATACAAGCGCAAGATAGAAATAAATCTGATTAACCTCAACCACAAGACAGATTAGATACGAACTTTGAGATATACATAGAGCAAATAGGTCCGTTTCAGAGCGTGCCACTAGATCGCAGTTTCTCAACTCCAGCCTAACATTCCACCACCGAATATGACCTCCATAGACTTGGCCAGTAGAACTCACGTAAAACTCTGTTTGCATTCAGAATCAACACCTTCGAAGGAAGTGACAATGAAAGAGATTACACAAAATAATATTTCAATAAGTATAAACACAAACTACAGTTAGAGACAGAGTTTCGGATAAGATATCTATTACAGTTGCTCATGAGTGGGTATCGTTAGAGATAGTTAGACAGGCAGTTACGTCGTGGCTGCCCTGCTCTTCTTTCAAAAGTTTCCTGGTCAATCCAAGTCACGGTTGCTCATTTGAAAATAAATGCTCAACCATAACTACACCATCCTCAGGTGTAAAATACAAACCGAATATATAGAGAAAAATCACTGCCAAATTTCAACACCTTGACCAATAGACGAACTTTTATCACATCCTGAGTTTGAGCTAATCAAACCGGGGATTGCATCTCGCGCCAAGTGCAATCGCATCAGCCTCAGTCGCTCAATGGAATACTCTGTAAGAGAATTAGAATGGTCACCAAATATCGCTTGGCTTATCATAATTGGTATTCGGTCGTTGACCGACTGGCCATGAATGAATCGCTCTACAAAACACGTACTACCTAGTTTCATCCATAAGGTCACACTGAATACGTGAATTTTTTGATGTTATAAGTTGATCGAACGATAATTCGTTGGTCGTTGGTGGAGTTTGACTGATTGAAAAATCATGAATGGGGTGATACATGGAATGTTAGCCTATTTTCATACTGTAAAGTGAAGGAACTGATATTGTTGTTTTCACAATAAGAAGGACTACATAGCCAATGTAGCAGTGGTTGTATCCGAAGGCTCATATGAGGCTTTTGTTTCCTGGAGCTTAAGTAGTTTTGAAGAGGTTTAGCAAGTCTATTCATACGCCTATTTTTACAGTTTACCGAAGATCTATTGAGAAAGCATTCATTTGTGATATATTGTCCATGGGATGGCTTCCCTTACACATGATTTAGCTAGGTACTTCGCTCATATTATTGAGACCATTAGTGAGAAATGTTCATTCATAAAGAATGCGTACAACTTCAGAAGTGTTGAAGAACATTGAGCATATGGTCAGTATCGAAAAAGGCGCTCTGTTCACTAGAGTAATGTCAAATGTAAGCGTTCAGCGAATTATTAATGGCGTATCAATTTGCTTAAATATGAGCGATATGTTGGTGAGCTATCAGCTGTATGGACAACAGAAAAGATTGGCAATTGGTTCGCTAATGCCGCCGTTACTAGCAACTATGTATATGAAGTAATTTGAAACAGAAGCACTTAGTGTAGAAGATGTTAAGCTAAAATTGTGGTCTCTATACATTAATTACACCTTTGTCACCATACAACTTGTCTGACTAGAGACATTTTATAGGCACTCAAACTACCTAAACCTTCGAATCAAAGTTATTAAGGAAGTATAATCCAGAGCATGGACTCTTTCATTTCTTGAATTCCTAGCGCGAAAGAGCAATGGTAAAGTCTAAACTTTAGTCTATAAAATTCAGTCGACACAGATGCCTCCAGAGGTACTCCTCGGCTAATAATAGGCAGGTATCCAGATCTATATCCTTTTCCTTATTTAATGAACTAGAATTATTAGGCGGTGATGGTTTGAAAAGAAAACGTACTCATGGAGTAGCCAGCCAACGACTATCCTAAGAGGTTTGTAAAGTGCCAATTAAACTTGGTAGAATACCTAACACAAAACAAAAAATGGCTGGCTACGGTATGTATACCATATCTTAAAGGGGTATCCGAAGAGATCAGTAGAATTTGAACGTGGAGTTGATACGGTAATTATATAAGTATGGTAGAAGTCGTTGACGGAAGAAACTCAGCGATAAGTTACCTTTCGATAGTTCTACTAATTGTGTTTATAGACTACAATTTAACGATTGCTTCGGTGTGTAAATCAGTCAAACTGCCAGGTTATTTCGTACGAAGAATGCAGAGCATAGGATGCGCATTGAGAAACGTCAACAGGATGAAAGAGTGTATCAGGCATCAAACAAGTAATCAGCATTTAGATCAAGGCGTGTTGGGCACTGGCCAAAATGTGGCAGTTGAAATTACTAAGGCTAGCGCAATGCTGTTAACAAGACAGACGGGGCTGAAATCTCCATACTATGATACTCGGCGCGTCGACGGCAAAATATTAATTAGCGTAAGATTTCTGGACATTTTTAAATTAATTTTCTATAAGCTAGTTAGCTTTTTGCTCATTTCTTCGTGCAGATCTGAACCACATTGTTAAATGACCTTGACCGCTTTCACGATTGGTCATTTGAACTTATCTTTGTCTTGCCACCTCCAGGATTTCAATAGTCTCCTTATTGATAAGATTAATTAGATAGGGTGGTTGAAGTACTACTTAATCAGGTTCCCTTTTCTGAACCTTTGTCTGACAAAGCTCATACGAGAAGTGACACGTTACCCAAAACTGCCTAACCGATAGCTTCCAAATTTATTTTCTCTATGAACTTTGTGAGCGCTCATTTCACATGAAGGAACGCAATTAATGCTTCAAAGCTATACTCTGTAGCACAAATTGACTGGTAACCAATTATTGATTAGCTTACCACAATTGGCATTCGGTCATTGACCGACCGGCAGTGATTGAATCGCGTCACAAAGCACGAACTACCCCGTTTCATCCATAAGGTCATGCTGAATACGTGAATTTTTTGATGTTATAAGTTGATCGAACGATAATTCGTTGGTCGTTGGTAGAGTTTGACTGATGGAAAATCATAAACGAAATACACCAACTGTGTGGAACATGTGTGGGACCGATCGTGTAGTTATTTTGCAAAGCAGAACGTTGCCGAAAAACTGCTCTAAACGATTGTACATTGATTACGCTGAGCAGTGATAAATCCACTTTAGAGATGATTAATTGGAATAACTAAGAATGATTTCTATCGCATTTGATTTGATATCAAATCGGATGCATTAACCGATTCATCGGTGATAATTGAACGTCAACGAAATGTTCTTTGTCGATATGATTTCAAATCATTTTTACATGATCATTAATCGCATAGTGACCTCCAAATCATCATCACTCACTAACGCGGTTACACATATATTTGGCCTCTGCACGATAACTCGTTGATTTTCTACATTCATCATTGCTATCACATAACTAGAGCACATAATTGAATTCTCATTAACATAAATATTACGAAAGAAATGCATACAAAGCATGGATTGCTGTAAATACCGCTCATTTTTTTCTCAAAATAAGCTAACTTGTTCCTTGTTCAGCGTTCCTAATGCCCTTGAAGACATCCGATTACTGAGGTACCAATTCCACCAATGAACTTCAGAAACCCAGTCATCTGGCTCATATATTTGTTTCATGCTTTCATTAAAGAGTCCGTTGATTTTCACAACAAACTTTTTTTATATATCAATCTCAAACCTTGGTAACCTAAAAGTACTTGATGTTGGATTCACCACTAATTTTAACAATGTTCACCCCATGTTTTCGAATCGATTCGGACTTGTCAATGCGTCCGCGATTTCTCAAGGTCGCAATTCAATTTGTACACTTCCAGTTATCGCTCGCTTTACACATAGAACATCAATTGCAAACAACACTCCAATCAATGAACAGGTTCCAATTTCTGGAAGTTCTGCGCCCATGCACGCTTGCTGTTGTTTGTTTGTTTCCTATTTCACGTGACTGACCCGATTTGCACCCAAAACTACAGAGAGAGGACACAAAAAACGAAAAATTGATGCTTTTGTATACAATCCTCGGTAGAGATGAGACTGCATCTAGCGGGACCAAAATATATATTCGAGAAAATGTCACCCTACACATAAGTTGAGTCATCAACAGTTTTTCAATTTCTCTCTTCGTGTTTTACCTGCTACTTGGAGGCACAACAATCAATCTAGTTGTTACACATAACTACGGAACGGAAAGTGAACAATGGTTAATGCGTGAGCAGTTGATTTGACAGGAGCTTATAGTGAGGTATTGGGGATTCACTAGTTCAATGAGGTTACGTAGCGAATACTAAGGTCCGAGCGACGATTAAATTGGTTTGAGAGGGTCGGTGAACATCTTAGACACACATTGCATCACAGTAGCCTCGATACCAACAAGGCAACAACCAACTGATTATCACCTGCTGATAAAAGAATACCATCGATCTTAGCAATTCAGCCCCATCTAGTGGTTTGAAGACAAAAATTGTTGACAACAGCTAACTGAATTAAATACTCAGGATTCAAGGATTCATAGCTAAAACGTTAATACTTTACAACACCACCCGATTATGGCATGAATGAAATTGATTAAAAATTGTTTAGTATATAACGAGTAGAGCATATTAAATGAAATGCTTGCGTATGATGTTACTTTGCACATATAATTCTGAATTCGCTTTAAATATCACCTGGCAACCGGGAATTTCATGGTGTCCGATGTCATCCAATGTGTAAAATATCGTCCCACATTTCAGCTGGATTTTTTCGTGATTACGCGAAGATGCATCAAGCTTCAAATCCAAACTTTTCGGTGAAACTTTGTAGTTCGTATCAATTGTGTATTAAAATTGGAATTGGAAGTAAACCCCATCGCTGCTTTTTACAAGAAACATGGTTGATGAATTAACTATTAGAAAATAGTGGAAAATAGTCAACGAACATATACAACTGTGATGTATGACTCGCTTAGAGGTCTATTACTGTCAATCGATGGGAGTTCGCATAATAGATATATATATATATATGAGCTTAAAAGCAAGTTTAGTAGCGAAGAATATTATGTGCAGTCTCGAATTGCTGGCTATTCAACCAACTCCTAAAATATTTGGCGTGATTATTTAGTCGGAAATTACTGGAAATTCAATACCGGTCGACTTGCTGCCCAGCAAAGCGGAAACAAATTGGGGTCTCTTCATAAGACCTCATATCATCTGTAAGTTGATTTCAAATTACATCCGTTCCCATATCGAATATGCCATACCAGTATCGCATCCGTTTGAAACATATATTCAACCATTGGAAAATCTACATCGCTGAACGACGAGGCTCGTACTTGGACCTTCTAATCATCTATACGAAACGCGCCTCAGGATACTGTATTCAGCCCAATATAGACAACACAAAACGATTGCTGAAATGCGATCGTTTCTTCCTTATTGCGCTGACACTTTTTTGGTCATATCGTCGCTGACTTCTCCTCGGATTTTAGACTCATTCATAGAATTCTGTCGTTAACTTCACCAGAGCAACTGAATTCATACTTTTTGATCTGCCGATCACCGTAAAGTTAACGTTTCTACATAAATATCTCAGTTTGCTCACGCGCGCAAACTTTTTCCCACGTCAAACTACATTTCTGCTATCATTGCAAAGATCCAATCGAGCTACGCATTTTGATACCTGATTCAGTGTTCTATCTTTTGTGGTTAACGGGATATCGTGGATTATTTGCTAAATGACGAAATCCTAGTTTAATGTCAGATTCATTCAATTCAATTTTAAGGTCTAAAAAGCATATAAGCTTACAAAACCACAGAAAAATATGGAATTTACAATAAAAAACGCAGCTATATCGAATCGAAATCGACCATTCGACCAAACCGCTATCTTTCCAACACCCACCCAATTTCATGCTACAACACGTGTTAGCCCCGCGTCACGAGATCCAAAGCGGTGACTGCGATGATTGTTTCTTCCTCCAACACGGATTGAACGCAACTTGACCTCTGCGCCAAGTGACTGTATCCGGTAAAACAGTTAAGTGCTTCGTTAAATGAATTTTTTGCGATTTACATTTATCACCTGCACGTGACTTGTGATGAGACTTTGACTGATGTGTGCGTAAGGCTTGTGAACGATAACTATCCACTCGATTGGAATATGTTTGGGACCGATCGTGTATTCGTAATGCAAAGAAATTTGAGTGCAATCGGTTAGAGTAGTTTTTGGGTAACGTTTCACTTCTGACACAGAAGCTTCGTCAAACCAAGGGTGATAGTCAGGAACATGATTAAGTAGTAGTCAACCTACCACCACTTATTTGACCTTACCGCTAAACAGCCTATAGTACGCCTACAGTGTGTCACGTCTTGTGGGAATGACCAGGATCAGTGGTCCATTGTGAGGAAAATGGACCACTGATCCTGGTCATTCCCACGCGACGTGACACACTGTAGGCGTACTATAGGCTGTTTAGCGGTAAGGTCGGATAACTATCCACTGTTTATTTCTGTAATGCCTGTGGAAATTTAAATATAAATGTCCATCACAAGAGTATACATCCGTCTGTGCGAAACGAACCGGATACAATAGAGAGTACATTGTTGCAGTTTGCCCAGCAGCTTACACAAATGAAGAATTCTATACAACCACTCATCAAGCATAAAGCATTTAAATTGAACAAACGAATATACTAAACTTTACCACCACCAAACGTGCTCCTGAAAAGTTTGAATTGTTGCAACACGGCACCTAGGGGAGTGTTAAAAATGCCTTAAAGCCAAAATCGTTCACATCGAATGCTCCATTAACCCAAGTTGCCTCGAAATGAATTTCGTTGATTCGCTTGAGTCGTCCCCCAAAAGCGCTACACCAAGGATTCAAGGATTTATGGTTAAAAAGTTAATACTTTACAACACCACAGGATTACGGTATGAATAAAAACAGTAAAAATACAGTAGTATAAAAGCAATAGTGAATATCAAATGTAAGGCTCACGAATGTTATTCTTTTGCATATGTAAGTCCAATTTCGCTTTAAACGCCGCCAGGCAAGGAGAGTCCACCACATGTTGGGGTAGGGAATTTCAAAGAAATATAGCACGTACGGCGAAAAAATGGCGCCGACAATCAATACGGGAACTTGGAACGTAAAGGGATAAGGTATTTCCGCGTGTCACTTTCCCATCACACACATCGAGCAAGTGTTTTAGTGGATGTCCTTCAGTAGACACAATTCTATATGTCAGAATAATATCGCGTCGTATCCTCCTTTGGGTAAAGTCGCATAGACCCAGACGTCGCAATCTTTCGGTGTACGGCACATTGCGAAGACCCATCACTAACTTTGTTGCTCTATGATAGATAAGCCGCGGTTGCTCAAGGTAGTAGTTCAAAATGAGGAGTTAGAAGATATACTTCTATCGAAATACTTGTTACAGGACGACAAGGAAAATACATATCATGCATTTGTTGATGTAACCTGGTTAGAGGGGGTAAAACCGCCACCGGAATGGAATCAAAGCAAGACAAATGATCGTAATAAACGCACCCTTATTCTCATAAATGCTTCAGAAGCTGCCACCGGTTCAGATACAGAGTGTAAACCCAACCACGATATACAACAGTGGAGATTCATTAGTAATGCTATCCAAACCAGCAATGCAGCGGTTAGCTATACTATTGGAATCACGAAGTCATCGAATTACGAAGGTAATGTTCCACGACCCCTTAAACTGACAATATTAACCACCACTATGGTGGACACCGTGATTAAAAATTGGAACCAGTATCGATACAAACTTCCACTCACGATCAAAATTATCAGTACACATTTAAAAACCGACGCTGTCGTGGAATTTGCAGAACCTCTTGGTACTGAGCACAGGAATGCCGAGAATCGTGATTCAAAAAACGGATGTCGACCGACTTTATCGGAGTCCGCGATACAATATACCCATTAACACAAGCACCACCATATTTGAATAGCACTCAACCTATCTGATCACATACTCATTACCCAACACCTTTATCCAGATCAAACATTAAATCTTTATACACAAGCTCACAATGCTTGACAAATAAATTACCCGAGCTAATTGAGCTTCGTGAAAAATATTCACCATTCCTGAAAGATGTATCGGAAACCTGGTTCAGTCAGCCAGGGTAAAGCTAGGCGTTTCCGCTTTATTTACTACGAACGAAATTACCTCCACCGATTTCGAAGCCGCCAACGAACTCGCTCAATTTTACTCTAGAGTGTTCTACCCAAACGAGCGCTCATGGTACGATATCATACCAGAATCTTGATCATCGGAGACTTTAATCTGCCTTACATGCTGAAGACTAACACAATTTCCCGGACCTCCAGTGATGCCATTTTCCAGTAGCTCGTTGAATAAAATCCCTTTTATAAGCATGTGGAAAGCAATACAAGATACAGAGGGACAGATATAACTTCAATGCTCGATCTGATCTTGACAACTGAAGAAGACTCCGTCGAAAACATTACATACGATTGTCGGCTAGGTTTGAGCGACCATTTGGTCTTGAATTTCGACTACCTATATCGAGCAGAACGAACAAGCGATGAAACAAAATCATCAGAAAGGTATGCCAATCTAAATTATCAAACGCCCTAAGTTTGATTAACGATTGGCAAATTGAAGGCATTGAAGTAAAAGAGCAGTGGTCTAGCATTTTGACCAAGCTTAATAGGGAAATCAACTCTAACTCAGCATTCGTACCAAAACAGTGTGGAAATGCATTCGGATTTAAAATCCGCAGTCACACTCGGAAATGGATTAAAATACGAAATATGGCTTGGAGAAACCATCACCGGTTAACCACCGATGCCACATGGGAGACCTTTCGAACTCTTAGAAACCATGTTACTAAACTTATTACTGAAGACAAAATACAGTATCAAGCTGATGTAATGTCATAAATGGAGCGAAATCTAAGCACGTTTACCAGATTATGAACAAGCAGTGTTCACTGAAACCAGGAGTTGTGGCCTTACGGGCGCACTCTGGAATGACCACAAATTCAGCTGACACCGCGGATGTTCTCGCAAATTATTATGCTACAGTATTTTATTCGAAGGAAAGCGTGGATATACAACTGGATCCAGAAATAACGCATCCTGTACCATTGGACACAAACACCATTACTGAAGAAGAGGTGTTGGGAACTCTACTATTGTTGAATCCCCGAAACTCCCCTGGTTATGATACAATTACCATCAACATATTCAAACATTGTTCACAATTTCTATGATAACCTGTGACTCAGTTATTCTTCGAATCGCCGTCCCAAATTGTCATGCTGACGGAATAGAAATCCGGTAGAATCTCCCCGAGTTTCAAAGGCCAGTAATTTACAGACCTGTTACCTTTTTGTCCGCTGTATCCAAGGTGCTCGAAAGGATCGTGGCGAACTAACTGGGTAAATACCTCGAAAAAATAAGCTATTTCCGGAAGCGCAATACGGTTTTAGAAAGGTTTACTCCTGCCTTACTAACCTTCTGATTACCCTTGACGATTGGACTCGAGCAGTAGATGACGGAGATACCATCCATGTATGTTACCTTGATAAGTCGAAAGCATTTGACCGTGTAAACCACAGTATTCTCTTGCAGAAGCTGGAACGTTGTGGTATCACTGGCAGTCTGTTAGCATGGTTAGAAAATTACCTGAATGATCGGCTTGTTCAAGTATCTGTGGACGGTGCTTTATCGAATTCGGTAGCCGTGACAAGTGGAGTGCCTCAGGGATCCGTCCTCGGACCAATTCTCTTCGCGCTTTATGCTAATGACATACCAGCTCTCATCAAATGCAAGATCGTACTGTGTGTGGTCAAGGATGAATTAGCCGGAATTCCGCCAACTGCTCCGGAGGGATCTGCACACGCTCCACACCACCATACGTCGACACTCCTGAATTATCAGATTCGATTAAACAATCCTCTTTCAACGTTCAGGGAAATAACCTCAGAAGGAAACATATCGAAATAGCAACCTTCGGCCGATCTTCCGCCTGTTCACCAAAACTTTACCCCGGTTACTTAATACATATGGAATATTTTATCTAAGCATGGGCACCATGACTGAGGAAGGATATTGAACTACTTCATAAGATTTATCTTTGGGCGACCAAGTTTGTCTCCAGTTACAAAAATTTCATTTCCAAGTACGAATTGCAGAAAAACTACATTATCTTACCCAACGACCGATAAGAGGTGGCATTATGTTGGCATGTAAAATTATGCACGCCGGAAATCTTCCCCTCAAACATTTATTAAAACCCGAAGACCTTACTAGAATAGGCAAATATTCGAAGGCTTTAGGCATTCCACATTCTCGATTGGATATTCGTCTTACTTCTTTCTCGGTTCGAATTTGTTATACCTTGCCCAACGAAATCATAAGCTCGAAATCAGTTGAGGTTTTCGCTTCAAAGCTCGATAAATACATGACGAACCGTGCGGTATATGACTGTGCTTACAATTTATTAGAATATTTTACACCTTTACTCTATTGACCTCGTCATTCTGTGGTTTAAGTTAAGCTTATTGCTTTTTTGAAAGTGCAGCTTTACGGCAAAAGTCACGGCAAAAAATTACAGGATATCAACGTGATAAATATTTTCTTAATTGTTTGACGAGTACATCCAGAGATATTTTGAAGCGAAGAGGATGAACGAACGCTGATAGAATGATATTCAAGATGTTAATACATTATCTCGAACGAGTTGTAGGAAAAGATTGAGATTAAGCTAGTTCAGTATCGAGTGGGTGGGAATTATCGGCGAGAATATTATCGTGACAAAATGTGTTGTTTGATTATAAGTTCCCAGATGCGTTCACAGGAAAGTGAAATTGCGCGAAAAATAATTTCGATACAACGTCTTATTAGCACCAAACCATTTGAATGGAAGGCAGGAAAAATTACAGGAGCGCAGTATAACGTAAAGGGTGAGGTACTTCAAAGCACTTGTGATTTCCCTTTCTGTGAACAACACGGGCTAATTAATCGTTCGCGTACACCTACATAAACTACTACCATACAATATACGGTGCTACGCGAATGCAAACTGGATAAGCTGTAAGTAACAAATTAACACTCAACAGAAGCAGTGATCCAAGGATTTAAATGTCTTACACGTATTTACTTTCAATCCGTTAAAAAGACCATATTTGCAAATATCAACCCTATCTAACAGAGGTTTCGAAGTCAAAGTTCGCTTAACAATAGCATACAGATCGTTTCCAAGGTAGAGCACATTGGAATAATACATGACCATGGAATCGGATACCGTGATCACACATCCACCATAGATTAATATCACCCACTAAAATTCGCGAAACTGTTCAGGTCTCTCCGAGTAATGCTTATCTGTCTACCAAATTTGTACTTTGACAGAAATTCATTCACAGAATAATTTATATGTACCTCCCTACTCTGAGAAATGTGTTTAAATCGAATGCTTCGACGGCCATGCCATAACCACTAGCCTCACTTCTCGTTAGACCATGTTGGCAAACCGATTTACAATGCAATGGCAAAATCGCTGTTCGTCGGGCGCGCACATGGATGGCCTTCACTAATTATTGCGATTCAGACGCTTTGTCTGACTCAGGAGGCACCACCTAAAGCGACCCTGACGTGTGCGTCTGGTTGGCGATCGTGTGACCTTGACAGCTAGTTTTGATTGGTTGAACAGTGTGGCCAGGTGACTTTGTTGTAATCTTCGCACCGACTAGGAGGCGATCTACGGGGCAAATATTCCATGCAGATATGCGAATATACTAGGCTACCGCTTTGTAAACGGTAGAAAAGCGTACGCATTGCTAGGCGCATCTCGTGAAATTAATCCATGATTGGGAACAAAAACGGCATGCGCATAGCACGGTCCTACAAAATCAAAATTTGTATTAGCGAGGAAAAGGATCATTAACAAGCAATCACTAAGAGCAGTACCACTATTGACACGATGTTCACCAACAAATCGCAGAGTGAGTTTAGCATGTTGCTGCACTAGTTGCCGTTAACATTCAGATATACCACGAGAAACTTTCATTTGGTGTGAGTTTTAGTAGCAAAGAAGTACTTTCACGGAAATAGCGAGTAAACCAACTTTTGTGGTGCTCCTATGGTTATTGGTACGTAAAATCCAGTAGAAACTGTACACATGCGTGCATCAATTTCGCTATGTGCGAGCCAGTTTGCTAAGGCGATTACCAAATTAGGTGCAACAGAGAACATTTAGTAGTAATCTAATTCTTACAACTCTCATTTGCTGTCTTGCGGCCGGCAAACTCATAGAAATATACCTCGCGCACACCTATAGCTTGGCCAGTTCTCTGACACCGGGGTTGCTTACACATACAGTCGTGCTGTAGTTGTACTGAGTCACTACTACTGGACTCATCTACTCAATAATTAAGATTATGTAAGAGAAAACATGCAAGCATTTTGATTGAAAATACGTTAGGATGGCACCAGATATTGCGCATTATGTGGAACTCGAAGCAGGAGAAATAAACTGCAATTTGCAGCGAGAGCGGCATTAAGTGTTAGCCAGATATACATGCTAAGGGATATCTACGACAGAAAATGATGAGATTTATTCATAGATTATATGCAGGTAAAAAGCTATGCTTTACAAGACACAAAAAAGTACATCGGGTCGGATGGCAAAAAATATCAAAATATTGTTAGATTATTGTCAAACGTGAAAAACATACTTGTCCATGTGGATATCTAGTGATTTCTTGAAAACTTCAAAGTTCCGGATTGTACCACAGGAGTCGGTAAACTGTTCCACAATTGCACATTGCGAACGGAAAATGCATATTTGCGGCAGTTCAACCTGCTATGCTGTTGGTAAAGTTTCGATTGGTGACCTCGCAGATGTGTGATATGGGAAAGATGAAACAAACGACCACAAGGATGATTTGTTTGGTTAAACACTGTCAAAATGAATATTAGTGCTCCTTGTTTCCGTCTGTATTGAACCGAATGCAAACTCAATAATTTAAGTCTCATTTCGTATGGATAATTAGATAGTCCAAGGACAACTTTTGTCGCTCTGCGCTGTGGAGTTTCTAATAGCAGAATATCTTTTTTCAATCAAGGATCCCATGTCGGTATAGCATATTCAACATGAGGACGGATGACCAACATCAAGCTAGCTCCACGCGCACATCCACCGCATTCGGAACTGGTTTATTCAATGCATATAAGAGCTGGATGTGGTAGGAATACCTCAAGGTATCATACACTATTCATGCTTATTCGTTGAGATAAGCTGAATGAGAATAATTTACACGATTAAAGCTCATTATGTTTTACGCACATTTACCGGAAGAACAATAAAAATTTATTTTACTTGACCGGACATGATGTGGATAGATCAACTCTTCGCCTCTAAGACCTTTAGTGGTGAATGTTTTCTTGGCCAAGTTAGAACAGGGACCACTGAGGTCGCTTATTGAGTAACTCGATATGTACGTACGATATGTGAATGATACGTTCCTTATTTTCAATGAAGAATTAAACATCGAAACCTTACCCAGATTTAAATGATGCTCCAGACAGGAACTGGAAACCAAAGGAAGACTAGCCTTTCACGGCAATCTACTAACAAGAACATCAAACGAAACATTAAATGGACGTGTTTACCGGAAGCCAACTGAATGTGGACAGTATATACATTTTATGAGTTCCGTTCTAATAAAGTTAAAACGAGAGCAACTCGAATTTGCTTTGAAGAGAATTTGGCTGAAGTACTTGCTTGATAGGCAGTGTTCAAAGCAGAAATGGTTATCCATCGTGCGTCATTAAATGGCATATGCGCTCAATGCCAAAATAAATATCACTACCAACCGTACGAAGAGCTGAAGACGATTGCAATCAAACTCTTTATACCAAAATTATGCGTCCAAAACGAATAATTCGCAGTCTTTCATTGCCTGGCAACATCAATATCGACCGAATAATTTTAAGAACAACACGTGACATTTATTTTTGTTTCATTATTGATATTAATCAGATTCATTTCTATTTTCTTACGCTTGTATTGTCAAGCTTGATGAGTAATTCCGAAAAGGAATTCCTTCGCTCTATTCAAGTGTTTTGTTGACAAATAATGGGAAAACGTTGAGCAAGCTCATGACGCCAAAGAACACAAAACCACTAGTGGACTTTAAGTAAAACAGAATGTTCAATCGCATTCCCGAAAATCGGAATGACGCAAAGCTTCACAGTAATAACAGTTAGACGGAATCTGGAATAGCCAGTGATTGCATGCCTGGCAAAACGTGTCACACAAAACGGTCAATTTCGTTGATATTAAACCGAGGGTAGGATAATTTGATTCCTCAAAATAATACAACTTACCCCGGTAGAATAAACCTGAACAAACAAACATTAAACCACGCGATGTGTACTAAGATTTGCAATTATCATTGGCCATGCAACACGGACGGATGAGGTTTTCTCGCAAATATATAACCAAACGCGATTGATATGACTTACTCCCGACCCAAGAAAGTGAGGTGTTCAACCTCGTATCATGTGTGGGTTACAATCGACGGCTGTGAGACAAATTCCACATATAAGGCCATTCAGACAAGAGGCCAATTAAGTAACAAAGTGAAAAGCGATGAACTTACTTTAAATTGGTGTAGGCGGATTCCTCAGCTAACTGCGAATGGATGCATGTGAGCCGAAATACTGCGAATTCGCTCGGGCCTAAATACGAATTAAAGGTTCCGTGAAATCCGTCTGGTTCCAAGGTTGTCACAGCCGCGAGTGGTGGTAGGAATGAGCCCCTACAATCTATAAAATGCTCCCACGTGGCGTGCGTCTCGAATGGCCTCCGACGATCAAGTTCAACTGCGCGAGTGGCTACCACAAGAACCGTATAACTGCTCTCACTGAAAGGAGAAGACGGGTGACTGGCGCATTAAACCCAGTGTGCTCTGGGTATATGGAGCTCGTCAGCCACTGGCATTACATCTAGGTGAGGGAAAATTTTACCTTCAAACCCCCACTGCCTTGTGGGTTACCCAATTACGGGAAAGGAATCAAGGAAACCCGAGGAAAATCCGGATAGGCGGATAACCGGCGCACAACGCTTTTTATCTGTCAACTCCCTGCTGCCTTGTAGGTTACACTTGGTTGTGAAAAAACTAGAGGTGTACTCGAACAAACTCCAGGTGGTGCTGGGGACATCACTTGTATACTATTCCCAAGAAACTTCTTGAAAATGTCTTAATATATCTCTTAGCTATCTGCTACGACCTTCCCGAGACACGACGCGCCATTGGCTATGGTGAAAAGTAAGCAAGCAGGGGCTATAAATATTTGCAAAGATATATATCTGGGATGATGGAACGTAAGGACACTGATGGATGTCGGTAGTCAAGTCGTCACGAGGTGCTCTTTATTAGACTATGTGTAGCCGTTGCTTGTCTCTCCGACGTTCGCCTACCTGGGCACGGATCCAAACTGATTACTTCGTACTTCTTTATAGTGAGTCTGAAGATGGATCTGATCAGCGCGTAGTAGCGATAGCTCTCAATGATCATTCGAAGCAAGCACTCACGTTAAGGACGCATGTCCCCGAGAATTGCACTGGTCCGGCTGAGGGGGCATCCTTTCAAAATTGCTATCGTTTCGGTGTACGCCCCAACGTTATGTGCCGACCAAAATGCAAAAGACGACTTCTATAATTAGCTTCAGTCCGTCGTTGACAGAGTAACTGTAAATGACATATTGGTTGTGGCCGGTGATTGGAGTGCACGTACCGGAGCAGCAGATGCTGCAACGAACCGGATCTTGGGAAGATTTGGTCTAAGGCAGCGCTGCGAGAACAGTGATCGATTAATAGAGTTTGCGGCCTACAATCACTTATATGTCTGGAACGCTAAATTCCAGCACTCTAGGAAACACTTGGTAAAATGTTGCTAGGAAGATGGCACGGCAGCAAATCAGATCGATTCCATCTTAATTCGCACTGGCAGGATGTCTTCAGGGCTGGACTCGCAGGACCTATTGTAGAGTCAAAACAGGGAATGCAGCAGGCACGTATCACACTCTCGTTCGCGCAAAGATCCGATTTCAACTGCTAAACCGCCAATGGAAACTTGCTAACCGCAGGAAACCCGGATCAACACAAGAAGCTTATAGCTGATATCGCTGAGCAGTTGGATGAGCGTGATACCCGGGTTAAACAACAGTGGTCCAAATTGAAGGCCGTTACTCAGACTGCGGCATCAAATATCCTAGGCACCGTTTCTTGCCATCGGCAAGACTGGATCTCTCAGATCATCATCAAGCTCTCTGCCCAAGAAAGAGGTGACAGAATGAATGGTGCTTCTGATTACCGCCTCTTTAAGAGAGCTGCTACATGATCCGCCCATAAGGATCGTTAGCTATACTGGGCGGAAACTGCATCTGAAATGGAAGCTGAAGCGGGCAGATGAGACTTTTGAGAACTGTTTCGTCTGATTCTCACCGCATCTGGAAGCTGTAGTTTTAGCATGAACATTCGAGATTCGTCGAGACAGCTGATATTTGACCATAATGGCAAGATACATAGGTGAGTTGAACATTTCAGTCAACTATCAGTACAGCAATCACTGCCCCGGTACAGAGCTGTGGCTACCCGATCAACTGCGATGCCCCATCAAAGTATGAGATTCCAAGTGTTTTGCAACGAATGAAGAACGGTAAATCGCTAGGTGAGGGCAGAATCTCCGTTGAGCTAATTAAATCATGTGCTGACGCATTATTATGTCCATTGTACAAACTGTTTTGTTCTCTCTGGGAGACGGAAATTTTCCCATCAAATGACAAGTATCCTACCCCTGCCCAAACGTGGAGATAATTCTGTGTGCTCTCACTACTCTCATCGATACCGAAGCTAAACTGTTTGCAACGCTACTGCTTAACCGGTACTCCACGGAACGAAATCTACGCACTAGAGGCAACCAAGAAGAAATCTGGTTCACACCTACAGCGAAGAATCTCGCGAATTTAATTGGCACACAGGAGTCGAGCAAGGTTGTCCGGCATCCCCAGTTCTGTTCAACGATGTCGAAGACTGCATTATGAACCAGGAATTAACGGACTGTCAAGAGGTTCAAGTTTTAACGGGTATCCGATCTCGACTACGCCGATGATGTGGTTGTGTTTGACGAAAATGCCGAAATGCTGCAAAGGATTTTAGATCGCTTTAGTAGCACTGCTGCGAATGTCGGCCTCGAGATAAAGGGAGCAAAAACCAAGGCGTTTCTTTATACCGTTACACCAGTCATCCAGCAACTGAACGTCCAGGGCTGTCCGAACGAGTCTTAAAATACATCAGTCCAAGTATGTTGCCCAATGGTCAAGCAGCGGTCCGCCTTGTACTGCTTTATGGATGCAAGACGTGGCCGCTGAGGTCACAGGATATACGATCTTTAGAAGTATTCGATCATGAGTGCCTTAGGATAATCTGGGCGTCCGATATACTGACCGGGTATCTAACGCCGCCATTCGGACCTGATACAACGGAATATATCCGCTTTCCGTTCATATCCAATGGCGGAGACTACACTGGTTTGGCCACGTCCTCCGAAAGACAGACTTAGCGCTCACAAAACTCGTCCTTGACCCCGAACCCATTCGTACCTGGGGTCGGCGACAGGGCCGTCGAGCGAAGACGGCATTCGCAGGTGGGAACGTGAATGATTTAAAATCTGCAACGATCTCGCCTCCGATCGACGCGCGTGATTCGATACATCATTCACACAAGCTAATAATAAAGTAGCACGAGGAATAGTGATGTCGAATTAAATTTCATATAATGTACTACTATGAGAACCTAGTAGCATAAAGAGGAATAAAATTACAAAAGTATAGAGACTGACGAAGGAAGAAAAAATAGACAGAAGCAGCTGGGAAACATTTGGAGAATCGGTTGAAAAATGAAACAAAACTGATTTCGCAAGGATAACTGGTACAAACAGTCAGCGTTGACCATGAATGTATGTCGTTGTTGACCTCCTACGGTCGATATCGACCATGGAGCGGGGCCTTTGAATCGGCCGTGCTCAAATAACTTTTTCTACGCATTTTTATTTTTTCAAATCAACATGGAACCCTTTTGTTTTTTTAAAACTTTTCAACATATTTCTATGTAATCGAAGGACGTTAGATGCCCCGCACGCTTTAAATACCGTGCAATTTTTAAAAAAATGGGAGATTTGCTGCACCGGTCAGAAAAATGGAAAAGAAAACTTGTGCATATGGATTTTTACAATTCGTCAACCTCCATCACAACGCTTAATACCGGCGGAGACGAAATCGAAGCTTTGTTGGAATTGAATGTGACTGACAATCTCAAATTTTTCCAATTAAACTTTAACACTTCTGTCATATTTATTATTCGCATTAAAAACGTGTGTGGTTAAATTAATTTGATTCGCTGAAAATTTGTATTAACGAATAAAGCCTTCTTCTTCTTCTTTGGATGTTCTCCATAAGCTCATGATAGCTTTATGCTCCACAGCTTTTAGAATGGCTAAACACTCCGATTCAGGATGTGCAATCACTTCGTTAACGTTCACAGCGATAGACAGTAATCGGTCGATCGGCGACAGTTGCATGCCGTTCAGCAGTCAAGAGCTGCAACTGATCTTCGCCATGCTGGGCATGACACTTTAAACAGTGTTGTCCGGAGTTCTTTGCTCAAGAAACTTTATGACTGTGGCATCCCTTTGAACATAATTCACTGGATTGCATCCGACTCTAATGGCCGTGTGCAATATATTGTCGTGATTGGCCGCCTCCCGTTCGATCCCGAATCCTCGCGGTGTCTTGCAACGCTTCATTCTTTATCCCTTCTTATTTTCAGTTTACATTCCGCGCTTCCGTTCAACCCTTATTCTCAAATACGCTGACAACTTGGCCGTTGTTTTTGACCACCATAGACGTGCTGATTATCCTGCATCAGAACCCTACTTCAAGGAATTTCTCCGATTTCCCTCAATGGCTCTGAGATCAGCAGAAGTACTTGTTTCAGGTATCGTGGCGTTACGTTATCTTAAATTCTCAACTGGACTGATCATGTGACTCCACAGTTCTTGAAGGTTCGAAGGCTATCTTTATATGCCATACGCAGCGTTCCTTCTTCGTCCCACCTGATGTACTTCGACATTTGGTTTTTCCTGCATTGTTCCTCACTTACTCTATACATCCTCAATAATTTTTACCGGACCAGTTGAAAAGGGTTTCCCGATGATCAAATGAGGCATTACGGTTATCGCACGACTGAGCTATACATCTACCGAGGTAATTCGAGATATGATCGTCAATCGACACTTTCGTGAATATAACGGATTGAACAGTCATTTCGTTCGATAATGCACACCCACTGCATGAAGTCCTCATTAGCTTGCTTCCTCGTCCATGAGAAGCCAAAATCTCGTCCCTGATTCGAGGAGAGAAAAATTCAGGAACTCTTTCGTCCTTGCATGCCATAAGGTTGATCAGTCGAATGTTATTCTTGATCTAAGGAGGCGACTGACAGCGTGAATGTCGACATTAAATCCTCGCCCTAACAATGTTCACCAAACAATTTTGGAAAAGAATTTTTGCGATTGAATTAATATTATTGGTGAAAATTCGTGTACACGAATAAAGTCATTTTCTTCTTCATTAAATGGAAAAAGGACACATTGGAATCCGGTGGTTGTAGGAAAAGAACAGACATGCGTTTTCCATTTAAAAGGCAGTATTCAACGAGAACACGAGCACATTTGCAACGCAGCAACGACCACACACCACCCTAATCGAAATGCACGCATACTGACTGGGGAGTTCTGCAAATGTCAACAGCACCAGCGAGATGTTAAACAGTAAAATCTAAGAGACCAAGTTGAGACTGCACATCCCAGCTAGACGCCCCACATCCCGTTATTGAAGAAAATCCAGTATAAGTGAGATTTTCGTGTGTTAAACAGGACTATAGCTCAACACGAGTTATGAGGAATAAAAAGAATAACATGAACATACCTGTTCTAAAGTTTTGGTGCATACAATTTCTTTACGGTGGACGCACCATACAATTTTGTCTCTAAAAAGCTTTAAACATCGATAATCAACAAATTTAGACAGACTGATAAAGCAGCTCCCTGAATGGATTGACATAGGGAATATACACTCACGACAACTATGTCTGTAGACGTAGGCAGTTTTATAGAATGATTTTTAGTTAAGGATATGCTAAGCTTAGGAAAGGTTCAATGCAGTCATTTATCACACGGGATATCGAGAAATAGGGGTTTAAAAGTGAATAGAAGTCCCAAAGGTTTGAAAAACAGAGCCAGCAGTACCTTTTTTCTGCCTACCATCCCGATTGTATGGAACAGGTAAGGCGACACGATTAATCGTGCCCGGCGGAATATAAAGTCGCGTTTCTGATCGAATCATGGAAGCACAAGCCTGATCCATGCCAAATGCCGCACAATCATAGACTACACGTGGGCTAAGGAGGGAAGTAAAATTAATTTGGGCGGTAACAGGGGGTAGTTTAGTGAAGGCAGCTTTCCTGGAGCCAGTGTGCAACGACAAAACACCCTCGACTTGGTATCCACGATATTGACAATTTCCTTTCAAGCAAACTCAGCCCTATTGTTCCGTGATTCACAATTGATCCAATCATGTGAACACAATCTCTCATGTTCCAAATCACCATCCCCAGTTCGAAAGACTCGAGCTGACCGTAGAGTTAGATATCCTGCCAGTTTAGCAGACTATGTTTCAAGCGTTTTCAATCTATTCTGATGTTCTATGAAGGGAGTACTATAGTGTTGCCATCCTTGTACTATATATATATATATATATATATATATATATATATATAGATTATATATTATATAATATATATATATATATATAATTTATATGTGCATAATTTTTACTGTCTGCCCACCTGTTCTGCATGTGGACAAGCCCATTGTTTGTGACTACGTTAGGATTGTATGTCGTGTTACGTTGAGAAGTGCGTTGTTACTGGTGACAGCTCCATTGGAACAATCGCTACAGGTCTTCATATTTCTACATTGATTCTGAGAAGCAATGACACAAGTAAAACACGTAGACCACGCACACAGTAAATTAACAAATTCACGATTACCATTGAAGTTACAGTGCCGCGCGAGTGTATTCGATCGTAACCATAATATGGTGCGGAGACCTGACCTGAAGATCAGATAGGCTGGTCGGGCGCACAAAGCTGCTCAAATGTGCCAGTCTGAAGAAAGATTCATGAACGCTAAATTGTGACCGATTAAGCGCTGGACAGTAGCCTAGACCGCATGGCATGGGACTACAATGGTGATGATCGAGGGTTCCAGTCCCACCGTAGGCAGAGGATGTGTACTGCTGATGTACTCGGATAGAAGCGAAACTAGAATGCTGGGCTTCTATTATAGACCATCGTGATCAAATTTGTGAATATTTTACTACTGATGAGTAGTCACAAACACAATATGATGAAACCCAAACACTCCATGCTGTAGCGACTCAGAATTTAATATTTGAGCTTAGATATATGTTTTCCAAAATATATCTATCGGGATATGACACCACAGGAGGAAGATAAAATTACAGGACTAGGTTTTCACACAACCGACGTCAAACGGAACAATGAATGCAAGGTGTACAAATTGCCAACCGTATCATGTATAATTTAGAGATTGAGTTGAGAAGCAAGCCGGGTTTGATTGCAACTCCACACCAATCCAAGAATAAGTGTACGATAACTAGAACGTCAATAAGAGCTCATCCAAAGGCATACAAAAATACATAGCAAGCAAACAGCAATCATGACAGAAACTTGAAACAAACTATCCCAAGTTTGGTCATCGTCATCATGAAGCACAAGTCTGGAGCCAGACAAAGTGCCAAGCAATATAAAGCAGATAAGCAAGCGCGTGAAAAAGGGAAAGCAGAATATATAAAAGCAAATGCACAAAGCAGTTTGTTTTGTAGTTTCACTGCATGAGATTTTGTGATTTTTTTGTTTTTATTTTTTTCATTAACAGATTAAACAAATTATGACATAATAAAATACACTGCCGCCACGGACTTCGTTTTGCAGCCATATGTCGTAAGGTTTCCAACCGACTATTAGGCAAACGAATACGCCCAACTGAGCCTAGCGCTACGGTGAGTTTCTTCATCCCAACGCGCCACGTCATGGACTGGCCACCCGATTGTTTCTCCCAGCTTCTGTCAGGCTCTGCGAATAAGGCGCGGTACGGTAAACGGTGAGTATGCAATCCTTAAAACATGTCCCAACCATCGCAAGCATCAGCATTTCTCTCAGTCCGTGGCAACCTGGTCCTAAAAATCGCTTGCAGACATCTATATTTGTAACACGATGCTGC
>JACCGJ010024807.1:0-11582 GCA_013407085.1 Atriophallophorus winterbourni
CTCCTGGCTGCTGAACGCAGATCACCCCGCCGGCGTGTAACTGATGCAATACCACCGAGTTCTGACTTTCGTTGTCAGCGCTGCGGGAGAGATTGTTCCTCCCGAATCGGACTGTTTAGTCATTCAAAAAGCTGTAGAACATGAAGATTCATGCGATTGTGATGTACATCCATGGTCGACATCGACCGAAGGAGGCTAACAACATATTCGTAACTACTCCTTGGTTTTTAATCTTTCAGTGTAACGCTAACCACGCAGACCCTCATATTATTGTTTTCCAGTTCTCTAAGCACTGATATCCTTTTAGATTTTATCCAGATCACAGATCCTATTACAATGAAGCGAATTAAAAACAACAAACACGTTCATAACCTGTTCTTTATTACAGGCACAGTGTTCGATCTATTACAAGTCGTTTGTTTGGCGCTTGTAACAGTTTGTTTGCATTACAAAGATTTTTTCCAGCTGAATTTCACAGTTACATTCACATGTAGCGGTTTGCGTGAATTCAGTCAATCTGGAAATGCCTTGAGGCAACTTTGAAAGCAATATAGTACACGTCCTCCTTGAGAGGAAACTATGCGACCGCATTGACGGGCATAGTGCAAGTTTATTTTCAAACTTCGACTTTCTTTGTCGAATGGCGTGATGCTCTTCAGCAAGGTTAGCTAGACAAGATCAAAATTCCTCTTCACCATCTTCTTCTTCTCCTTCGGCAGTGTCCATGCCAACCTCTTCATAGTCTTTCTCCAAGGCGGCCAAATTTTCGCGAGCTTCTGAGAACTCGTTTTCTTCCATACCTTCCCCGACATACCAATGTACAAACGCTCGCTTTGCATACATCAGATCAAACTTGTGATTCAAACGTACCCAGGCTTCTGCGATCGCCGTTGTGTTACTCAACATGCACACTGCACGTTGTACCTTCGCCAAATCACCTCCTGGTACTACAGTGGGTGGCTGGAAGTTGATGCCAACCTTGAAACCGGTCGGGCACCAGTCTACAAATTGGATGGTACGTTTTGACTTGATTGTGGCGATCGACGCGTTCACATCTTTGGGTACAACATCACCACGATACAGGAGACAACAAGCCATGTACTTCCCATGGCGAGGATCACATTTGACTAATTGATTAGCCGGTTCGAAACACTGGTTGGTGATTTCATGGACGTCCAACGTTTGATGGTAAGCTTTCTCGGCACTGACTGCGGGAGCGTAACAACAGAGCGGAAAGTGAATTCGAGGATACGGAACCAAGTTGGTCTGAAATTCCAGCAAATCTACATTAAGCGAACCGTCGAAGCGCAACGAGGCTGTGATCGAGCTAACAGCCTGTGATACAAGTCTGTTCACATTCGTATAGGTGGGTCTTTCGATATCAAGATTTCGTCTGAAGAAGTATTACGTGGTTGAACATAGCTTACCTGCAAACGTCATAAAGTGCTTCATTATCAACCATGAAGGAACAGTCAGTTAAGTCCAGCGTGGTATGTGTGTTTAGAATAGCATTGTACGGTTCTACTACACATGTGGATATTTGTGGTGCTGGATAGACGGAGAATGAAAGTTTTGATTTCTTTCCATAGTCGACACATATTCGTTCCATAAGTATTGATGTGAAACCGGAACCGGTACCGCCTCCAAAAGAGTGAAACACAAGAAAACCTTGTAAACCACCGCATGTATCCGCCACTTTACGAATCCGGTCCAAGACGAGATCAACAACCTCTTTGCCGACGGTGTAATGTCCTCTCGCGTAATTATTCGCAGCATCTTCTTTGCCACTGATTAACTGTTCTGGATGAAAAAGCTGACGATATGTCCCCGTTCTGATCTCATCAATCACAGTGGGCTCAAGATCGATAAATATGGCTCTTGGTACAAATTTACCCGCACCGGTCTCTGCGAACATACACTGGAACGAATCGTCTCCGCCCCCGATAGTGCTGTCGGATGGGAGTTGCCCATCGGGTTGAATGCCGTGTTCAAGGCAATACAATTCCCAGCATGCATTCCCGACCTGTGAACCACATTGCCCCACATGAACGCTTATACACTCCCGCTAAAATGAATAAATTGGTGAAAATCTTGTTAAAATAGCAGCTTACCATCTCGATGAAGCGCCGTATAACGTAATTTCAAACCACGATCGATATCAACAATGATGCGATCAATGGCACCGTCGACCTTGAGCGATCACGCACTCTGCAATGAAACTCCATTAGGCGTTTCGTATGATTGTGTTATATCCGTGGTTTGACGCCGAACGAAGGAAGCAAGCTCACTTAACAGATATAACAGATTGTTAATAATCAAGCAGTGGGAAAGTTGTTCTTCGAAACGACAATAAACTAAACCTGCCGCATGAAAATGTTAGTAAGATGAGTATATGAATTATACAGCTAACGAATGATGTTCTTTTGCACATGCGACGAAAAAAATGGCACCGGTAATCAATAGATGAACTTGGGATGTTGGGAAAAATATCGTGTGAAGTTGCTTAATTAAGTTATATAAGCGGGTTGTAGGGTGAAATTACTAAGCATAAATATACCCACTTTTGTTCCTGAAAATCCTTTCACTGGATGGATGTACAACGTCTGACGGTAGGAAGCAAACACGCACCGAATAGAACCGACGGCAGTTTCGGCGAGAATGTGGGATATCCAATGCCAAATTGTGAGTGCATGTGACATGGCTTGAGTGGAGGCGAAATAGATGCCTCTTTGTGTTCGGTATTTTATGAATGAGGATTAAATCCAATCGAATCCGTCTGCGAACCAGTATATCCAATCGATTATCATAAGGGAGCTCGCGAAGACAGCCCACTATTTTCGTTTATCTGCAATAAATCCTCTGAACCATCTTGATATCCTTCTTTAGCCATGGTGACCAAGCTTGCAATGGGTTAATGTACGTATTTAGGAGCAGGGGGAATATTTCAATGAAAAAACGTCTAGAATGTGGCTAGCTCGGTTGTACACGACTTCGCATTGCATGCTGTTCTTCAGACTTCAGGCTAATTCAAACGCCGAGGTCATTTTCTTCTGTTGTTCATTCAAGTTGTTGGAGAATGGGATATTTTTACCTATCTGTAACATTTTGCACTTTCTGAAGTTGAATGGATGCTTGTTCACACTCTGGCCAGCTGCTCAATATATGTCCGCATGTCGCTTTCTTATCACAATCATGAAACAAGTTCCAAAGTGGGTGTCTTTCGGTAGACACAATTTTATAGACAACAATTACAGCGTGCCGTATCCAACCTGAGGTAAATTCGCATAGACACAAACGTCGCAATCTTTCAGTGTATGGAACATCGCGAAGAGTCATCACCATCTTTGTCGCGGTGTGATTAATTTTTTCGAGGAGGGCAATATTCATCCGCAACCAATGAGCTCAGACATTCAAGGCATACTTCATCATTGGACTTTCATGGTCTGCTTCAGTAAGAACAGGTATCCCAGAACTCGGACCTTTTTATGGTAGAAAAATCAATCAGTTTAACAAAAACAGCAGGATGGTGATGTATACGGAATAAAAACACAATCTTCCTAATGTTAGTGGGAACAATGACATAGTGCACAGTTCGTCACGTATTCATCAATCTTTGAAGTGAAAACCGCAACCGATTCCGAGTGTTTGAGTTCTTCGGGCGACGCGTTATAAGTGAAACATAAACAGTGAAGAAATTAGAGCGAATATCCAATGGAAAGTGTGGGATGGCCGAAGCCTTTGACTGTTTGCGTGTTCAAGTAAGACCCCTAGGATGTAGTAAATGTTTGAGAGGATGATTTCCGGAGTGAATGATTTCTAAAAAGAAAGTCACATCACGTCGTAGACACTTATATTGACCGTTACATTAATAAAATAATTATAATTCACAGAGTCCGCGTTACGGACCAGGAGAGCGATGAAGGGATAGTTAAAATAACCCATTTAAAGCACCAGAGAACCTTTCGGAAATCTGGCTACAATGCGGAATCCGAAATCGTTTGAAATTGCTCTATTTACCTCAAGATTAATTTACATCATTGGATTGAAATTAGACGGTTTTGTGGGGCCCCACACACTCCGACACCTCTGCAAAACTGGTTCTAATCTCCTGACCTGTATTCGCAATATGATCCTTTCAAATCCCACATTCCAGATTAAACTGTCGCCGAGTCCGTGTATGCTTTTTGTGGAACATTTTACCGCCATAAATTGCTTCCTCATCACATTAAATGATCTTCAAACGAATGTTACGATCTTTTATGTTGAATAATACTGTGTTTACTGAATTCATTCATTCAGTCAGTCCTCTCCGTGCCGGGTGGCACATGAGGCGGAGACAAATTCACGCCAGTGGTTCCGGTCTGTCGCTGCTTCCTTTGTCGTCCGCACCATGAATCCTTGTGCATGTAGTTCGCGTTCCAACGTTCTGCGCCAAGTTCCTGACCGGTCCCCTTTTTCGTTTACCTTGCGGATGCCATTGCTGCTTACTTCGTAATGACGAACTGGGATCCATCTGCAGACATGACCGAACCACAGATCTGTTGTCATCGTTTCCGTATCAATGTAGGTTTTAACGGGATAGGGTTGCTAGCCCTAAGCCCAACCCTCCTCCTTTTCAGACTGGATGGGACCGTCCTTGGCGAGTTGTGTTTACTGAAATCCCATAGTAATTCCTTCAGACACATGCGTGGAAAAGCAATTACCAACATATATTTCCTGGTCGGAGAATTTCCTCCCTCATGTCCACAATTGAAATTACTTTTGCCCCTCTTTTAAGCACATGGATGCAAAATTCAACTACGATTTGGTTATTTTTAATACGTTATCCTATTGGGTATTGTACAGCTATTTCTTTTTTTACCATAAATCTTGAATATTGAACAAAAAACGCAATCCACAATTGTTAATCTCAACAGCCGGTGTGACGCTATACGGATGTGCAATTGTGTATTACTTTTATGACATGCAGCTAACACCGTGCTAAATTGAGTTGCCACCGATATCGAGCTGCATGCGGAAACAAACTGGAACATCACTACCATCTATATTTTCATTCTCATATCTGTTTAGACCTGGACAACCTGACTGTATTTTAGCCAGCGTACAGTATATGTTTTTGGAAATTCACTTGGATTTCATGCACACCCTTTTTCCATCGCAAAACGATTGCGTTGCTGTTTGCGGTAGATCGATTTTCTCGTTGAATATTGCATTCGTGCACTTATTAATGAAGTTTGAAGACTGAAACCTGGTCAGACAAGCGTCAGTTTTCCTAATATACAGACTAGGCGCCACATATCAAGCTTGTTATTCAACACTAATCATTATTTATCGAGAATGAGCCTCGGTATCACCTTAAGATCAACGTGAACACGTGCAACTGCATTGTCTGACCTTGACCATGCACACGTGCATGGGTCACACTAAGGTGGTTTGCGCGGTCTAGGCTAAACAATCGATTTATAATGGCAAACTATAGAACCGTAACGTTTTTTCGGTGTTCTGCAAGGTCGCGGAGCGCGTTGTCACCAAACCCAAACGAGAAAACTTTAAAATATTTTGCCTGTCTATCTAAGCTTCTTACAAGTTTGAGGATTTGACCAAGGCGCTAGAGTCAGTCATGACCTTCTAATAAAAAAGCATGATGCTTAAGCATCATGATAAGGGGAATGTCGCTGAATTGGATAAGAAATCATTTTACTGATAGACACGTCCAAGTTTGCGCGGGGGAAGCACGCTTGCCACAAGACCAGTTGTCATGATGAAGTTCTCTCGATGTTCTGTGCTTGGACTCATTTTCTTTTTTATGTATACGAATGATATAGTGGATGATATGGGGTGTAATTTGATCGTGTTTACCGACGCTATTAAAATATCGTCACCCCCACTACTGTTGCGCGTATACCACCGCACTACCAAAGTGGTGAACTGGCTATACAACAGGCCAGGAGAGGATTGCAACTTTGAACCTGTTTGACTTATAGTACCGTCGTGTTAAATGTGACTTGATCCTGTTGTTCAACATTATGCATACAGTGGATCACCCACTTGAAAACCTGTTTTACCGGCAAGAAGCAAGAGGTAGCAGATCTCAGGGTTTCAAGTTTATTATTCCACACTGTAGATCAAATTGTCGAAGGTTATTCTTTGCTGCCCGAGTTTGTTTCATCTGGAACTTTCTGCCCCCACATATCATTTGTGCACCAAGCTTGAACATGTTCAAGGCCGACCAAATCCAACCTCGTACCTGAATACACAAGCTGACTTTCCATATTGATAAAACATTTGTGTTGTTTTTATGCATTCCCAATATTTTTAATCTATGGTTACTGTAAATTAGTTGCTTTTTGGACCATTAACACTGTGAATTAATTTCGAATTATGTGTACCTTATACCGTCGGTCCCGGACAAATGAGTTGCCCTTTAATACTCAAAATGTAAGAATCTGCTTCGAAAATTTCTGCACCACATTTATCAGCTTGGCATGTGAGATCTCGTCGGGTCTACCACAGGAGACCATTGCCACACCGTGTGTAATAAAGAACACCATATCTTTGGTCTGTTAATAAAGACTTCAGGATTTTTCGCCGGATGCTCAATACATATGCACATACTGTCATGGAATATGTTATCAAGGTCCGAGAACTATGGTTGTGAAAGAATATTAAATTCCTTGAAATGTTTTATCATCGTGCAACCAAGTTGGTCTCATGTTGCAAGAATTTGCCATCCCAGAAGCGGATGTTCAACCTCAAACAACAAGATCGCGACGCTTACCGAGTGACCATGAATAGACCCGTCAAAGTTATTCACATCGAAAATCAGCCTCTCAATCAGTTACTAAAATTCTAGTGTCTTATTTAAACACGCAAATATACAAAGACTTCAATGATCCCACATTCGCGATTGAATATTGGCCGTAATTTTCACCATTTAGAATATTTGTTTCGCTTTGAATGCCTTGCCAGAAGTCACAAGCTCAGAATCTGTTTATTAGTAATTCGTTAGGATATGACACTCATCGAATACTTCCAGACCACTTAATGGAAAGGCATGATTTGATCACATTATACACGGGAAGCATTTCTAGCAGACATATGCATGCTCGAGACGCGACTAGGGCTGAAAAACGTTAGTAACAGAAGAGTTCAGTCTAGCGTTTACGTTGATGTGTTAAGCCTCTTTCATAAGACATTGTACATTAATGTAGGCTTGAGCACACGTTTCTATTGTCCAGCAGAGAACGTAAAATACACAACCGAAGGGTGCCATTCAACAGTTCTATGATTAAACAAAAGAACGGAAAATATTAAAAGGACTGAGGGTAGCCATTGCAGACCGACATCAATTCGGGCACAGATTGATTACACGAGAACAGTTCAACCACCAATCCGGAAATCAGAATTAAATCAAGGACATCATAAGCTCGTAAACGAGACGCGATTTGGCAAGTTTTTCAAACCGGATCACTGGCTTGAAATGGACCACTTCATACAAAATAGCCTGACAAATCAAGCAGAAGTGACATAGAACACAAATACAGAGATCATTTTATTGTAGTTAGCAAATTCACCGGCGTGCGTGCATTACAAGACTAACACTGCCCCCTGTAATATCACGGTAGATAGTTCACACCATCGGATACGCAACGCAAATATCCGTAATAGAAGCTTTGGTTGCGAAGTAGATATCCAAACATTCATTGGCTGAATTGTGCATTGCGAATGGGGAACGATCACAACGTCTAGCTCGAGATGGGAAGTTGGCTAGACTCTAAAGTGGCTCAAGAAGATGAAGGCGTTCACAGATAAACTAGCTGTAATTGGGACGAAGATTTTAAAATGGACGTGTTTTGCTGAAAAACACCTGTCCCTCTGGTAGGGCTCCGCGTTCAGTGGCGGTATTCCTTTAGGTATATTTTTGGAGTTTTACGTTGAGTGGCGAGTAAAGATCACCGTGCCCCAGAACGGTGACCGTTGCAAGGAATTTGTCAAGATTGTGTCATACTACTCCCTTACAAACTTGATTGAATACGTGTCACATTCGAGTTGAAGGCACCTTATCCCAGTGTTTCTTTCAATCTTTTAAGTCAGTCCTATTTTTGGGGATTTCATCACATCATGGCTGCATGGCAAATATACACTCGGTAGATGCCACCGGTGTAATGCTTTCCAGCTTGTCAATGAGCATATGAGCGTCATAAATGTTTGAGCAATTGCCGTTCTGATGCGCCGTGAGATTCACGGATTGAGCTCGAGTTCTCGGGTCGTTAAAGTAATAAATTTTTAACCGGATACGGGTTTTCACCTCATTCTACTCGACCTCTCTACCTTGAAATCAGCCATCTTTCCCACAAGTTTCACAGCAATGTGCAACACTCAGTCGGTCAAATCGGATCGATCAACGGCTCACCGCTGACTTGGCTTTTCTTCCGCTTTACAGCTGGTCTCCCAAATTATGTCCATTTAGAACGTGATTCTAGACCCAAATACTACATATATACTACTGATTATGTAAGGTTGGTGACAGGGAGATAACGAATAACACACACAAACCACCATATCCTTTCTCTGAACACCTTTTCAATGCCTTAACACGTTTTCTAATCAAGCACTAAGGCACACAGTGCTGTTATAATATCCGGTTGGTATGGTAGGAAAGCACAAGCGCTGATCCAGGCAAAGTGCCGCACAGTCAGACACTGCACGTGGGCTTAATAATGCCCCAGTTCCAGGCCTAGACCAAGATTATGAGGGTGCTATAGTTTCACCAACTGCGCAAGAAGCTAGACTGCATAATCCATACTTCGCATTATTTAATAAAAATATGCCATTCCCCTATCAGGGACTGTCACACCCACGCCCAATGAAAAATCAAAACGCACTGAGGTGGCAGATACTTCAGCAATCGATCTGTTCTATTTCGCCAAACAGTAATCGAGCTGAAAGCGATTACGGTAGACACACAAAGTCACCGTAAAAGTCACACATTCAAACAACACGATCGAATGCCTTGTCCGAGCCCTACGAAACTCGTAGCGGCTCCACGGTCGTGCGTGGACAGACAAGGATCGATCAGCCAGGCTCTACGGTTACGACCGTAGGGCACATTACATACAAAGATGTACACATGGTTACAGGCCGTTTCTCACACGTCTTCATACAAGTTCTTCTTCAATCACGCTGTCATAGCCAACTTCTTCATAGTCCTTTTCCAACGAGGCTAGATCTTCACGAGCCTCGGCAAATTCGCCCTCTTCCATACCTTCACCAACATACCAATGTACAAATGCCCGTTTTGAATAGAGCAAATCAAATTTGTTGTCCAAACGAACCCAAGCCTCGCCAATTGCCGTTGTGTTACCCAGCATACACACTGCTCGTATCGATTTGGCAAGGTCACCACCTGGAATGACGGTAGGTGGCTGATAATTGATCCCGACTTTGAAACCAGTTGGACACCAGTCAACAAATTGAATTGTTCGTTTTGCTTTCAAGTCCTCGATGGCATGATGAATATCGTTAGCAGAGACGTCGCCCCGGTATAGCATACAACAAGCCATGTATTTCCCATGTCGTGGGTCGCATTTCAATAATTGATTGCTGGGTTCAAAACATTCACTTGTCAGTTGGGATGTTGATAGCTTCTCGTGAAATGCTCGTTCTGCGGAGATCGCGGGTGCATACGAGACCAAAGGATAGTGGATTCTAGGATAGGGGACAAGATTTGTTTGAAATTCGACCAGATCGACATTTAAACACCCGTCAAAGCGAAGTGCCGCGGTAATGGAACTGACCACTTGAGCAATAAGTCGATTAATATGTGTGTAAGTCGGACGAAGGATTTCTAGATTTCGCCTGAATGAGACAAGATTAATCAATACGAAACGAACCTACCGACAAACACCGAAAAGAGCTTCATTATCAACCATGAAAGCACAATCCGAGAGTTCCAGTGTGGTATGTGTGTTGAGCAGAGAATTGTACGGTTCAACTATCGCGGTTGATGTTTGCGGGGAAGGATAGATGGTAAACTCCAATTTGGTCTTTTTTCCATAATCGGCCGAGAGACGTTCCATCAACAAGGCAGTAAACCCGGAACCCGTACCGCCACCAAACGAATGAAAAACAAGGAATCCTTGCAATCCGGAACAATTTTCCACCAAGCGTCGTATCCGGTCCAACGTTGCGTCGATCACATCTTTGCCCAGAGTGTAATGACCCCTGGCGTAGTTATTCGCTGCATCTTCTTTACACGAGAGCAACTGTTGCGGATGAAACAACTGTCGGTAGGTACCGATCCGTATTTCGTCGAGTACGGTGGGTTCCATATCGAACATGACAGCACGCGGTACAAATTTCCCCGAATTGGTTTCGCTGAAAAATGTCTGAAATGAGGTGTCCCGAGTGCCCGTGCGATTGCTATTGTTAACAAGATTCCCATCAGGACGTATTCCATGTTCCATGCAATACAGCTCCCAGCATGCGTTTCCGATTTGTATGCCACATTGACCGATATGGAGACTAATGCATTCCCGCTGTGAAAGTATAATTTTTAATTGACTCAAATTTGTTGCAGTTTAGTGACGAATGGTAATCGTACGAAAAACTTACCATTTTGTTTATTCTACCAATTTGCTTGGGCGACGAGATGGACAATTCAAAAGATTTATCGATCGGATCCAAGATGACCTTTGAAAGCAGGGTAATCACGTGATACTTTAAATAGGCCCGTAGTAGTTTTCATTCAAAAAGCTCTAAAACATGAAATTCATGCGATTGTGATGTACATCCATGGTCGACATCGACCGAAGGAGGTCAACAAGTCGTTTTCACGTAGATGAGAGTTCACGTTGAACGAAAGGTTGGCGAAGACCATCTTTATTCCGATGACGGTTTGGAATAAGAACACATCTGCTTGTTTTGATGGATAAGAAACAATTCGCTTCCCATAGAAACGCCGAATATTTTAAAGCCCTGAATTCTTCACTGATTTCATGTTATTGTGTATAATGACAAACCCATTCGTCTTTCATGATAGGTAATATCACAACAACAGTGACTTCTAGCGAAGGTGGGCATCTATTCAATCCTCGTAAGAGCTTTGAGTTTAGAAACCACGCGAACTGTGATTCGGTCTTAAGCGATCAGTCTTGTTTCAAGAGTAAGGTGTACTGAAAATCATCGATACGGTACTTCCGTAGTTTAAGCGGACGGTAACGTAACTTTGAATTCCCAACTAAGGCGAATAGCTGCCACGGACCATCCAGCCGCGTCTCATACGAGGCACCATCTTTGACACTCGCCCCTGTCCCTTAATTGCACCGAATGAAGTCGGTTCCAGTTCGCTTTCAATCGTTACAGCTACCCTAAGCGGAACATAACATCAGGATTTCTGAAGTCGAAATGAAAGTAAGTACGTAGGGAATAAAACAAGTTTTTAGCCATCGATGGATGGTAGTCTCATGTAATCGACGTAATCTTTTCATCAATTCCCACCAATATTCAAACGGTATATCGCCTGTCCGAAAACATACTACTTATCATTAGATTCTGAATTCAGACAAAAGCAACAGACAAGT
>JACCGJ010024808.1:0-94090 GCA_013407085.1 Atriophallophorus winterbourni
TTCGCAGGGGAAAATCAACCGTTGACATTATCTTCTCACTGAAATATCATTAAGAAAAGTGTCTGGAACAGCGTATGCTGTTTTTATTGATGAAACGAAAGCATTCGTCTACGTCAGCAGGTATGGTCATTTCAAAATGCTTGATCTGATAGGCTGCCCTCTAAGACTGCTTAAATTCGTTATTTTGTTCCAATCTGGCATGAAGGGCTAAGCCTATTTTAACGGTTGCAGTTCAGAAACCTTTGAGATTCGCCGAGGCGTCAAACAAGGGTGTGTTCTTGCTTCCACGCTTTTCAGTATTTTCTTTGCTCTGCTTCTGAAGCATGCTTTTAGGACGAGAATAGAAAGTGTGTATCTAGGTACGCGAGGTGATGGCAAGCTTTTCAACCTGAAACGGTTGAGAGCATAAACCAAGGCACGGGATGTTCCAATCCGTGACCTGTTGTTTGCCGATTAATCAACCATTATTACACACTAATGAGCTGTTTTTCGTCAGCATGCAAAGACTTTGAGCTAAAAAGTTGCAGGGCAAGTCCGAATTCCTCGATAAGATTTGTATCGACTACCATCATCACTGTTGGAAACTGTCAGATTGAGCCAGTACATCATTTCACATATTTCGGTTCAAACATTGCGGATAACCTCTCGCTTAAAACGGAGATTGATAAGCTTATTGGCAGAGCAGCTGTTTTTTTGTCCCGATTGAATTTTCTTGTCACTGACAACCTCAAGTTAACTGTGAAGACAAAGATGATGATATACAGCGCATGCGTACTAAATGCTTTACTGTATGGCAGTGAAACCCGAACCATTCACACAAGACACGGACGGAAGATGAATGCCTTCAATTTAAGTAGCATCCGTCGTATATTGAACATATCATAAATGGACAAATTGACTCATGCTGAACTGCTTTCAAAAGCTGGTCTACAGAGCATGTTGATCCTACTACCGCAGCGCCATCTACGGTGGCATGGTCAGGTCTACAGAATAGAAAGATCTACTCTACTGTGGATTGAAATCAGGAAGTCGATCATTGGAAAGACCGCACTTGCCGTATTAATATGTTTGCAAAAGAGATACGGAAGCTCATGGCATTGACCCCACGAATTTTTAAGAACTTGCTCTTGGTCACCCACTTTGGAGGCACTGTGCAAAGCGTCGCCTGCAAGCTGGGCAGTAGCGGATGCAGGTCTAGGCTGCTGAACGCAGATCACGTCGCCGGAGCGCAACTGACGCCGATCAAACGAGTACTGTCTATAGCGAGCTCTCGCGCTGCGAGAGATATTATTTACCTCGAATCGGATTGTTTAGTCGTTAGCAAATCTGTGGAGCATGAAAAAATCATGGGATTGTGATGTTCAATCATTGTCTACATGAACCGAAGGAGACCAAAAACAATTCTTATTGTGTAGATAAGTTGCGCTTGTAAGCCACTGTTGTATAAGTGTTGATGAGATGCATGTGTGTGTGCGATGAAAATGCATGCAAAATCAGATTTTAGTTCGTGATCATAGACACAGGTGATTTAACACGTTGGTCGAGCCAACGTTATCCAACAGTGGCTTACAAGCGCAACTTGTTTACCATTATTCAGCTGTTTCAAGGCTTTAGGTTCATAATTCCTGATGATTGCAAACACCACGAAACCTGTCGTGGTGTGCGTGATGGATATGCATGCAAATACGGATTTTTATTCTTATTGGTGTCCTCATAAAATTCAAATGGGCAAATGTACATCAGTTTCAACACGTAATCCATTGCATTCGTTTCATTTCACTATCTAGCTTTGAACACGCTTATTTGAATATGTTTAATAAATCTAATTGCACAGGTTTTAAATAGACTACTTCACTTTGGCTGTACTCTACTCTACCTTTCTATTCTCAATTTATTGCTGCTGTTATTTAACTATCTAATCTGCAGCACGTGTAATTTAACGATTTTTTAGATCATTGAATATTGTCTTCAAATCATATCATTCGCTGACACACCAATATCCCGTTTACGAATCAGTTACGTAAATCAGTTAACCACATGCTCGACACAAGTCCTTTGAGCGATTTTCAAGTTTCACTTAATTATGATGTCAAAATTGGTGTCACTTTTGATGTCAATCGGTATCCGCTGTTGATTGACTGTAAATACTCACGCGTTCCATGCGGTCGAGCGAGCCAAGTGAACGATTGCAATCCTTGGTGATGGAATCTGACACGAGAAATTATGATCAATAGTTAGTCTGAGCATTACCGAGATCGATCAATATCGGATAAGTTATGGAATGTGGATCCAAATTAATCTGAATAAAGCTTTATTTTAACTGCTCCGATTATTTTTGCATTATTGCACCTCATGTTCATAGATAGACAACAGCTGGAAACCGTTTGTGTATTGACAATGCGTGATAGGTGAGCTACAAAAAAGTTTTTATGGTTATCGTTTAGATAACTTCGATAATTTTTTTTTAAACCAAAGGGTGATTAATTACTAAACAAAAATTATTGATTTACTTGGTTTATCTTTTCGATGTATATATTGTTATACTCATGAAAATATGATATGTTAATCTCCTGAGATGTACTCAGACAAATGATATCAAGCCCCTCTTATTGCTGTATAACATATCATTCTTCCGTTTTAACATTTATTGATTTCTTCTGGATCGAAAACTTCTCCTATTCATTCATTCATGAACTGCTATTTTTTCGGTTCAAATTGAGCGCACTTATGTGAATTAAAACATGTTTTGTTGAATTTGGGAATAGTTGCGTTACAAGTTGCATCGATTAGTTAGTGCAATCGGATTTTTACTATCTTTTGAAACTGTTTCTGAGCGCTTAGTGAAACATTTTAAGTGATTTTAACAGTTAAAACTATAAATTTACATTTTGTGTGAGAATGTGGACGCTAAAAGCGATTACAAGTACGAACAACAATTTAATTGACTAACCATTTCGACGTCGCATGTTTGGATGATGCTTCTCGCAGTATATTTCACCCATGAACATGCAAAACATGCGAGAACTGGTGAAATAAAAAACAGCAATTTAAAGTGGCGTATGGGCATTAAGTTGTATTCGGCCTTTACATAGGTTATGAAGTGTCTATAACAGGTGAAACTTACATCAAAATTAACTCGTTGCTATCATAAACAAAAAATATTCATAACAGTGTCACGTAGTATGATTGTTGTAAACGGTGTCTCCTCTCCATCAAAAAAACATTTTTTTGTTAGACATGTGCGACAAATGTGAACTCGATCAAGATCCTCATGATCAAAGATCAATGAGCCTACGCAACCTGCGTACATTAGATGCCTTGGCAAGCATCTCCGAACACTGAACGAAAAGGCATTCAAGCATCGTGATTGAGATATTGTTTCTCAGCTTTCTGTATCAATTAAACAGAAAATATAATATAGTGAGAAGATGTGTACGACTGCCAATATGAGAACATGGAAACAGTCGTCAATTATGGAGTGAGCTGAATACAATTGTGTGGTAAATACAAAACTAATTTCCTTCTATCCCTGAAATTAATGGTTTGAATGAATCTTTCGTATCCCTATAAGTTGACACAGATGCACACAGTGATTTTATTTTAAATGTCGTCTTCCTTTTCCACTAAATCTTTCAACAGCACGTCGGAACTCTTGTACGCTTTTTTCCGTTGTATCATGCTCTTAGGCTGTACGACTCGAAAAACGTTTCCCCATTTACTAATATCATGCACGCGTAAAACGGCTATGCCTATTTCAACTATTTTTAATAGATTCATGAAAAAAGCAATAATATCTGACTGTTGTAAGCATTACTCCGATTCCAAAAAAGCTATCTTGTGAATTGCCGCTTCATTGCTTGTACATCACTGTTAACCAAAGTACTGAAAAGTTTTGTGATTCGACGCATGGTTTTGAGCTCTCTGGTTGAAGATTCTCACCAGTTAATATTCCGAAAGAATCGTTCCACGTTTGACGCACTTGCTTTGTTGACTGGCCACGTATCTGTGCGGTTGATTCTTATTTAAATGCTATACAAGTATGTTTCCTTGATTACACGAACGCTTTCAACAGTTTTTTCAAAAGTTCTTTGCTTAAAATTTTCTGCTTCTGATTTTCCCCTGAACATAATTCACCGGAATGCCTCTTACTTTATATGCCGTGAGCAATATACTATAGTGAATGGCGGAATCTCCCATTCGATTCCGATTCCACGTGGCGATCTTTACGGCTCACTTCCTTCTATCTACTTATTTTCAGTTTAATCTTCTAATCTTTCGAATTTGCCTTCTACTACTGCTCTCAAATACGCCAAGGAGGTTGATGTTACTTTTGATCACCATAGAGGCTTTGAAGCAACAATCAACACCATTAACTTATGTTCATGCTTACTCGGCTAATCGTTAAATTCCAAAACATTTTACAGAGGTATTCTTTTCCAACTTGATTGATCAGCGATGTGGAATCCTGCTTCAAAGTATTCCTCGGGTTTCTTTAATTGACTTTGAGTTCAGTGAATGCAGTTTTCCAGTAAATTGCCGCTGTATGATCACAAATCCCTAACTGGACTGATCATGTGACTGCACTAATCTTGAAGGTTCCCAGGCTATCTTTCCATCCCCTTCGCCTACGTTCCTTTTTCGTCCCACCTGATGTAGTTAGACATTTTTTCCTGCATTGTTCTACACTTCCTCTATGCATACCATATAATTTTTCTGGTCTACTTCAATAGCATTTCAAGTTCATCAAAAATGGCATTATAGTTATCGCACAACTTAGCAGTGCTTCGTCGATTTCATTCTAGATGTGATAGTCTATCGACTCTTCCGTGAATGTGACATATTAATCAGAGTCATTTCGTCCGATAACGCACGCCCAATGCATGAGGTCCTTATGGTTTGCATTTACGCGAAGTTAATATCTTGTCCGTTATTATAAGACCGAAAAATTCGGGAATTACCTTGCCCACTCTTTGGTTGTTGAATCGAAGGTTTTTATGAAGCTAAATACGCACTGATTATACGAATTCCATAATTAAATCTTCACCGCAACAGAGTTTACGTGAATTCTTTGATGAAGAACTTTTATTTCTGAAAATCAATGTACACGAATAAAGCCATTTTCTTTTTCTTCTATCCAATCGCCAGGCATTACGTACCTATAAACGATCTATTGGAGCTTGAAATATTTAACCTGGTTATTCATAATCGTTTAAACCTTTGACCTAGTTTATGTTTTCCAACACTTCCCCCAACCAGAACAAATGTTAAGATAACCCCGGTATATTCTTCTTGAGAAGAATAAGTTATACATGAGAGCTACACATGCTATCAAGGAATACAAATCAGTCGAGTCACTTGTAATCAATACTATTTTACTTATGAAAGTTCCATCAAGAATAAACTAATTTGTGCTTTTTCAGACATGGTCGTCACTGATTCTGAGGCAACCTATCAAACAACGTTTCTTGGACCGCACAGATAATAAGATATTTCGGTAAATGATAAAATACTTCATCAAACTTGTTTTTATGTTCCACTTGCGTCATCAGTGGTGAAATTATTGTCATATTTGCTTACCACGAAAAGCAGACAAGTGTACCGATTTAAAACGTTTGCACACCAACCTTTTCACTATAATTGTGAGTAAGGATCAGGTTTTAAGTATTTTCGATACGGGATTTTGCGTATGTTTGTCAAATATTGACTCCAGGTCTCTTACGACATACTCATACATAAATTGAAGTGGCAAGCGAAAGTCTACGAAATAAATACTGTATTCAAAATGTAAGTACACAATATCGTATTGGAATCGCTTTCAACTGATCACAAAGTTGTAATCATGTAATTTTCAATCAGCCATTTTCCTCAAGTTCACGAGTTTTACTTGTTACATTCGCGATTTTTAAATATATATATGTTTATTGTTCCAAGACAAGTACTGAAACTCGTGTCTATAGCGATCACCTAATGTTTGCATTATTGTCAAAAATGTGCATTTTTATAGGATTAGGCGAAATAAGAAATTTTCGTAACTTAACCTAACGTTTTAGATTGATTATGCTAATTTATTATTCTATAAACATGTGGATTAACGTTTTCCGGTTTAATCCACAGATATTGTTTTCTTGGCAAATGAACACTTTTACGTTAATGACCGATGTTCCGCGCACGCATTTAAACAAGTTTTCGTGGGATATTTTGGGGATTTGCTCAACCTTATATAACGTTTAAGCAACATCCGCAGAGTACGCAAGTTTAATTTCATCAGATTTATAAACAGTAAGTCCGTCAGATGATGAAATCTTTTTGTCGAATGAAGTGTTAATAAAATCATGAACTCCCAAAAACTCCCAAAATAAATGTGAGTATCACAATTCATTGGCACGCGACTCTTCCGCCATATTGGAACTGGGAAAATATTCGTATGCACACTTGTGCACGGAACATACATTTGATGTGTATTTGAAACGTTCTGCTAACCTGTGTAACTGTATGACAAAAACAGATGGGTTTAACCAGTTATTAAATATTCTACCTATAAAATAAAAAGTATACTATGATCCTCCCATTGCGTGCACCCTATCTAATAATGTTGATCTGTTTGAATGAATCATGCTACCGAGAATAAATAAATGGTTTTTAGTGCTACGTTAATCTTCATTAAAAGTAAATTAAACAGATTCTGTTCAGACTTGATTGAGTGTAACCTTTGCTCGCTTTACGCGTTAGATTCAAATATTACTGGCATAGTACCGATGGCCAAATCGAAAGTTTTGCATAAACCGAAGACCGTTTAGTTTCTTTCAACTTTGAGTATAGATCAACTCACTTTAAATCTTGGCGACATGTTTGGCATTTGAAGCATTCACGATGGCAAACTCGGTTGACGATAGAAATCGTTTCACGTCCAGAATTGGGTTCACGACAGGCGAAGCAGTGGTTAGCGCTATGTTTCATGGACCCGAAAGCTAAATACATTGATTTCGTTAAATGTGTTGCAGTAGTTTGTCACTCAGTTTTTATTTGAATATGAATGAATTATCAGTGCTCATGATCAGGTACAGAAAGAAGCCATCGGAAGACATTCTGACTTATGACACAAAACACAATGAATTTTGATGTTGTGTATCCTGTTATCCCTTTCGCTAACATTTCACTAACGGTTTAATACCATTCCATGATTGAGACGCAAGATTATATATTCTGATTATGTTCAAACGGAAGTTTTTAATTCAAAACCTAAATTTTTCATGAAATATAAATAACTCCGTTATATCGTTCAAAAGATTGAAGTTTGTTTACATGCTGTTATTGCCCAAAATTGTTAAATGCTCAAGTGTTTAAGTAAGGAGACACAATTACCTATTGTCTAAGGGACGGCAAATTGTTTCATGAATTCCACTCAGATAATGAAATATTAATGTGAAATAAATAAAGCTAACAGTGATCTAACGTTTACCTCTGACGTGTGACAATGAGGCGTGAGTTACTAGGCCACATGCGTTTTTTTGCCTATTTAAAAGTATAACTTTGAGCAATTCTGAAGCTTGTGCGCACTTACCCAACCGTTAATCATCTCAAGAAATATTCAATTGCGTTTTGATGCCTCTACTCATCCATAACTCAAAGTATCGATGTCTCTACAGACAAGTATGTCACGAGAACCGATCACGTTACCCTGTCTTCAACTGGCACGCAAGAGCCAATTGAGCATTCCATACATATCATATACTTGGGCCCAATTCGATTGCAAGGCACTACACTTACACCTCGATGAATGATCTACCGCATGATTACGTTTATAGCTGATCAGTGAAGCAAAATAATTTCTCATTTGTCCATGGTTTAATGAATAAATGGCCTAATATTGAAGCATTACGTGACAGTTTGCACCTATTTAAAAAAAACATTGATACTGGAGAGTCCATATTATTTGCAGAATTTCTTATTGCATCAATGCATGTATCGCTCTGTTTATAACATCAAATATAAATTATTAAATGCGACGTAGCGTCGTTTGAAATTTTTGAGAAATGTTGGAGCGATTCGTATTTTAAACCATTGCTGAGCTTATTTCACATAATCGAAGATTGGCTTATGCTCATAACGCCTTATTTTTAATTATTTTTGAAAATCTGAAATTTATTTCGTAATGTTCGCTACAATACCTGGATTTAAAGAACCGATAAGAAATAGTATGAACTAGTATGAACTTGAGCTGCTTAGTTGTAATTAACGCAAGCAATTGACTTATTCGAATTAGAGTGAAAAACTTGCACTTCTGTTTTTCGGCTTAGTTTAATTTCATTTACTTTCCAGAAAGATATTGAAACATTTCTAGTTTTTTCATGCCTGATTCTATAACTAAGATGCTTTTAAGGTGATTACTCACAAACAACGCAGGCCGCTATTACGCCACAGTAATTGTTTCGTCTATTTTTGGCACTGATTCTAAACCAAGGTATGGTGGGGAATTAACTTCCCACCAGAGTGCAACCTTGTCAAGTCTTCAAACCGTCAATATCTGAAACTTCAGTCAGTGAACTATATATAAGTTTCAATAGGATATTTTCAAATAAGTGATAATTTTCAGATCTGTCTACTTCCAGCAAATTTCACGAAACTTTACAGACATCTAATTGAGCAAAAATATGCGTATTATGAATGAAATAATTTCATTTGATATATGCACAGCATTCTAAGAGTGGCTACATAGTAAAATACTTTTCAGTTATATTATATGTATGTAGGTAATCGGACATTTATTTGAACTTGGGTGCTCGTTAGCATTGTCTCTTATTTATTGGTTTCCATCTTTTCGATAACGTTCACAATCGACTAATCGACTACGATAGTATCATCTTAATATAATTTTCGTTAGCCGATCGAATATGTAATGTTTAAGACTCACAATACGATACTCGAATGCAGACAGCGACACAGACCATTCCTCGGTTTGTGCGAAACTCATGTTTACCAGACTAGTGTTCATTTCGCGAAATTGACTTGGAAGCGGATGATCGATGCCAGTCGTATGTACAAACGCCATCTATTTATAAAAAGCTTATTTGCATGTGTCTCCATCACATACCAGCCCACGACCGGTTTTGTGCTGTTTGCACTCATCAGGTATGGACAGTAGGATCAGGATCCGCATGCAAATGAGCTTTTATGTACATGGTCATTGGCTCAAACACAATCTACATGAGTGTGGACTCATGTGATAAAACAAGTTGGTCGTACCATCCTTATCTAACAGTGGAATACAAGCGCAATGTGTCTGTCATCTATTTATGTTATTTAGAAAATGTACATAGGAAAGCAAGCCCGGTAGATTTTGCCTCAAATATCTAAGAATCGCTTCAAAGCTACATATTCCAGGTCACCTTTACTCAAAGAACATGTTAAGAAACAACTGATTCGATGCCAATCCATCTCTGATGACTGCAGTTAAGGTTCAGGAAAGTTGAGCGATACTGTCGTTCACATGAACAATAGAAGTTAAAATACATGCCTTCTAAAAGGCAGTAAACTGCCAAATTAAATGTCAGTATCTGAAAATCTGCTAATGTTGATAATTTTATGATGTGCATGATGATACAAAAGATATGCGGTTCAAATAAACTTAATATGTCACCAATAATTTCACTAACTCGTGAACATATCACGAAAAAACGTGGCCAATTTTGAGAAGAATGATGCACTTTTCTACTCCATGCACAGCACTTATTTAACTCAATTCCAAGATTAGCATTAATCACTCCTGGAATGCAATTGCTAGCTACGCAATGAAATTAGGCTTCAAATTACTGTGTGTATGTCAAACATACTTGGTCAAATAATTGCATCGCATTTAACTTCAACTATTGAAATTGATGATTTGATTGACAGCCAATTCAATAAGTCCCTTTAAAGATGGGCTACATGACGTATTTGTCGTAAATACCTAACTGCATGGTATTGAAACCCGGGACATGCATAGAACACGTCAACCCGACTGCGACATCGTCAACAGCGATGAATGTGTCATGTGCATAGGATGGGGAAGTGGCGTATCACATAAAGTCTATATTATTCGGAGTTGAGATCAGGTGTTTAGCTTTTGTTTATTGAGCACTGAGAAACGAAGTCGTTCGTGAAAACGACTTGAAAGCTCTTGCCTATATCGCTCTCAACTGGGAATCGTTGGTTTGAGAAGAATTGTGAAGCGTGCATTGACGTTGTAAAGTGTATACTTTTGCTTCTGTTTGCTGAAAGTAAATGACGCATACAATGTAAGAATCTAACCAGTCAAGCAAGTAGTTCATATGGCCGTGTACGCTGTGGTAATCAGACTAAGTAGTGGTGTTAAATTGTGCTCAGGATGCCAATAAAAGAACTTTTCATTAATAAATATGGCTGATGATGATCAAAAACAACGTCATAAGATATTTTTCTTCATTATACAATTATTTTTATCCCTGAATTCGGTGAAATCTAGGTGAATTATCATATAACTTTTGAAGGTTATGGATATTATGGCAGCCAAGCTGAAAATAAACACCCTTAAATAGTTATTCAAAAATGAGTATTAATTTGGGTGATTTGTTATTGTTCCACGTTTTAAATCGAAAATCAATTGGTGGTATTGCATATCGGCCAAGATGAGCCTGATAACAATTAAATAATCCTGATAATTTTCATATGTTTCAAAAAATGGTAATTTCTTATACTGATTTATTTACTCACGCTCATTATTAACAAATCAGAAAAATTTTGTTTGGCGCATAATTAGGGTTGTTCAATCGAATAATACTTGTGATCTAATCAATGTTTTGCAATTTCATTCAGAAGATAAAAGAATTTTTAGAGAACCCAAACGTTTACGTCTCGTGCCAAAGTATGACCCTAACCCAGATGTTTAAAATATCCCAGAATTAAAAAATTAGATCGACTGAAATCCATCCCGATGACAGGGTGTCCACGAAACTTAAAGTCATGCTCGGTTTGAAATCGAAATTTATCGTTTAGTTATATAAGGAGTATTTAATCTAAAAAAACCATTAATACAAAACTAATGATCTTAGTTAGGATAATCTATTCTCCTCAATCCTCATTATGGAAATATGTCAGCCATCAAAATTACATCGCTCCACACATATTTCCAATATTGAAATCAGTTTCACAGTAGGTTCAAGAGTTTATTTGCTGATTAGAACTACCTCCTCATGGGAAATCTACGTCTTGTTTACATGCAATTAACGTATGTTTGTAATAGATGAGGGATAGCATGGATGAAAATGACTAGCATTCCAATTAACTCATGAAAAAAGTGAAAAAATATTTTCATCTTGTATGCAATCATTGCGTATTCGGTTAAGATCAATTTATATGCCGAGAACAGTGAGTGGATGAAAAGCCATTCACTTATCCAGAATTTCCGTCGGTGAAATCGTTTCAAGATGAGTCAACCGTCGTTAAATTTGATTCTTTTTATCAATTGATATATTCACCGTGTCACAGGTGATAATAAATCGAGATTTTTCCAGATAATCCTCCGGATACCCACACCTTCATAGCCGCGACTAGAAACGAAAGGAAGAGTTTATGTTCACCAAACCAGTGAGAGGTCATCTGTAGAGAAATCGTGCATACTGTTCGAACGTGAATCCATGTATTAGGAGTTTACTTTTGTTTCATTGTCTTTTATAAAGAACAGGGTAATATTATTAAAAATCGAATGTCTTTTAAGGCTTACTCGACCTAATGTGATCTTTAAATACGGCAAAGGAAAATGTATAGAGCTCGAACTACGAGGCACCCGAACACCTTTTAAACACGACTTCCGATGTGCCAGTGATCAGTTCGCAAGAAGCGCATTACCAAATCTTACCAAAATGCGCCGAACATGCGTTGCCTTAAATTTAAACGATTGTGGTTTTTTCGAGACTCATTATATGCTCCCTTATCGAAGGTTTTATTGATTGAGAAGACATATTTAGGCAGTCATTGGTGCAAACATTTCCAGTATTCCAATGTTTCTCGTCTTAGATGCTATCTCTGATTTGGAAAATACCTGAGAAAATTAAACATTTCTCTTTTATTTTTCCAGCCAGAAGCACTTTATAGTTCTCTTATTTTTGAACGAATACGCCTCAGGTTTGAAAGCAGCATACTGTTTATGGCAGGACAATCAGCATATATGAGGAGATTGAAACATCTTGTGTGCCAAAATTCACCAACGAATGTTTTTAAAAGGGTTTTGGTGTTGCTCATTTTGCAGCTAAAAAGCATTCGGCCGCCATTTAAATTAATTTGTAAAAAATCTACCCGGTCAGATCGTTGTTGGAAATCAACCTAATTTTGTCACTAGCTGTACATTACATCTATAGGGCAGAGTAAGGTCTCACATTTGTAGGCAGTTTTTCAAGGTATTAATGTCTTTCAAATAATCATCGTGGTCATTGAAAATCTATGGTTGTGTTTGTGGTCAAAACAGACAGAAACGTAAAAATTTCTTTCTAGGAGAAAACTTGTTATTCATTCATAAAGCTTGCCAAATACAAGTTGATCGCGAGCTTCGGCCATGAAAACTGTGACTAACAGATTTCACGGAATTTTTTAAGTCTTTGTTAAATTGTTCTATGCGACCACCTTCTTTCGGAATCTCAGAAACGTTTTTTGATGCACATAAGATTCGTGAAACACTGACATCTTTATGGAAGCAATGTTTAGCCAATCGTCATAACATAATTTTCATCTAGTCGAGAATAGTACACATGCATGATGAAACTCTTTATAACGTGTCATAAGCGGAGGAAATATAAACAGATAGTGTTTGGGAAATGCACAGAATATTGTTCTTCGTTTTGGCGGAGAGGTTTTCTTCAATGTAGAAGATTTCATAGTGTTTATCTAGCACCAATTTCTTAAAAAATCGCTCAATTGTTACCGATACCGTTTGGACTTCTTTAGATGTAAGTGTCGGTTAACTGATGTGTTCCGCATTAAGGAAAACAAAAACATTAGTTTATCGATGTGCCAACAAGGCTAATACAGCAACACTTCATTTTATCTTTTCTATAACATGTGACTTTCCGACAGTTTGATAAATTTTTTTGTGTACATCAGATGTTAAGTGTGGAATTCACCTAACCCATTGTCCATTAGGAAACACGAAATTTATAATTTTGTTTAGAGGCTTGCTTGGAATTAGCGCAATGAATCTATAAGTAGTGATATTTGAACCTTGGATAAATAACCACCGGATATTCGGATAATAAATCCTCATAAATATATTCACTGTGTAATGAACTACATTCACTTTGAATCTTCGTATTTTGTATATACACGTTAAAGCCTTGTATGGTTATTCGTTATTTGGCCATGTATACTTCATTCGTATTAATGTTTGTACAATATACTTCTGGGCGGGTAATATAATTTCAAACTCTCGGAATTCGTCTCCTTCCATGCTTGCGAATTTTGCGTGCATTACTCCGTGCGGGAATTGTGATTAACGGATCGTCTAACATTTTAGCGCATTCCGCACCTTGGATTCCATCTCTTGGATTTTCCTGCGTATATTATCTCTCTATCGTTAGATTTCACTGATCTTCCTTTGGACATTTTCTGATTTTGTTCTTTTAGTAAGTTCATTCATATTTTTGGTCTACTACATAATTGGTGAGCCCGACAAATCGCTTTTTCCATTAACAATAAATTCGTATTTGTTCATTTTTGGCTTATTTTGGAATACTTACTTAATACCCCACCACGAGCAATTTATATATCAGTAAAGTTCCTACATTCCAACAATCACAATATATTCCCTGCACGTAACCGACTTTAGATGTTTCTAATTTCCATCTTTGATTCAGCCTAATTGAGGCTATTATTCGTATATATGACATCAATGATGAATCTATTACGTATTCTCATGTGGTGCTCCTTTTCCCTCTCTAAGTAGGTGAATAGGTCAGTGATTTTATTTTTGCTATGTCTGAGGTCGAGCCATACGAAAAGCTCAAATCCTTACTGATAGATCTAATTGGTATATCCGAGCAAAAGAAGCTCGACACCCTCTTTTCCAAAATGGATCTTGGTGATAAAAAACTTCTCAGATACTTCGCCAGATGAAAAAGCTACTTGGAGACAAAGAGATAGACGAGAGCATTCTCAAACAGTTGTGGTTTGAAAACCTCCTAACTGACATCTGCCAAGTGCTCGTTGGTTTGAGTACTAACGTATCATTAGAGGAACTAGCACAAGCGTCTGATAAAATGTTTGGAGCAAAGAAAGCCGACCAAATTACGATGAAATTTGCATCAACCAATTCGTACTGTCTATGTTCGGAATCAGAAATATATGTTGCTGAACTTAACCTTGTGGCGAACTCCCTTTTGCCGAAATCTCAAAATTAACCACGCTCAAAATCTAAATCTCGACCATCGAGAAACCCTGAGTCTATATGTTGGTACCACAAGAGATATGGTGATAAAGCCTCAAAATACATCTCCCCATGTTAAAAATCTTCTAAAATCAAGAGTCAGCTGGTAACGGCGACTATTGTGATCAGCCCATCAAACCCGATTCGCCTGTTCTACGTTATTAACAAATCGAGTGGTCTGCGTTTCTAGTCAATACTGGCGCTGAAATTAGCGTCATACCTCCGGCATCCAGTTTCTCGAAACCGTCGTCACACACACTTCAGGCTGGAAATGACTCTCGTATTACCACTTACGCCAACGGCTTCTAACCCTTAATTTATGACTGAGACAGAGATTCCCCCCTGTGTTTATCATCGCTGATGTTAATTGCCTCATATTCGGTATCGACTTTTTGTCTCACGTTAATCTAACTGCCAAAGTAAAAGAGCAGAGATTAGTGGATATGACAACCTCTTTAAAGGTGTCAGGCATCTCAACTAAAGCTATTTTCTCCGGAATCATAGCTGTCACTCGAAAGCTTCGACATTGAGTTCTATGATGCAATAATTCCCATTCAACATTCAAACTTCACGACCGACAAACAAAGTGACATATTGTGTGAAACACCACATCGTCACTAGCGGACCACCAGTCTTTTTTATACCTAGGCGATTTCATCCTTTCAAACTCAAACTTGCAAAAGCCGAATTTTAGCACATGCTATAACTTGGAATCATCCGCCCTTTCTCCAGCTCCTGGTCGTCACCACCACACATGGTTCACAAGAAGACCTGAGATGACTGAAGGCCCTGCGGTGACTACCGCGCTCTTAACAACTGATTGGTGCCCTGTACCACACATTTATCCGATCAAAGACATGTTCTGAATCTGTAGCACGTGCCCTTGTCGAACACTGGATTGCCAATTGAGGACCACTATCTATCATCACAACCGACCTTGGCGCTCAGTTATATTCGGCATTCTTCCGAGATTTGACTAAACTACTTGGTTGGCAGCACACCCGATCTACCGCCTACGACCCTAACTCGAATGGATTGGTTGAACGATTCCACGGGCAGCTCATAGCCTCTTTGATTTGTCAGCCCGATCCTGATAGATGGACTGAGAATTAACCACTTGTTTACCTTAGAATTCGTTCTACTATCAAAGAAGACATGCAATGCTCAGTCGCAGAGTTAGTTTTTGGAACTACATCGTATGTTCTGAGTGAACTTCTTGTGCCTCGCCAGTCATTGAACTCGTGTCAGATTGAATTAGTCGCTAGCGATCGTTTATGACCAAGTTAGATTTTACGCCTCCGCAACAGCGCAATATCCACCAACAGAACCAAGTCATCACAATACGTGTGATTTCGCTTTTGTGCGACGTGACTCTGTTTGTAGACCACTTCAACCATACTTTCATGGACCACACAGAGCTATCGAGCGTATACCCAAGTACTTCGTTTTGGATATGAATGGTCAACGAGACACGGTTTCTATTGATCGTCTGAAGCAATCTTTCGCTGAGCCTATGGTGACAAATCCATCAATCGTCATTACTGCCCAATCACGACCGCCGTGTAATACTAATGTGCCTACTTCCTCCTTGTTTTTCCCAATCCTCCGGTTTCTTCCACCACCCTTCAAACTCGAACCGGTAGACATGTGTATTCGTCCAAACGTCTTGCTGACTATGTGAACTCATGAACATTTTGAGCGTATGTTAACCTTTCTCCAAGCCTAAATAACGCTCTCGTGGGGAAGTATTGTAGTGAACTACTTTCACTTTGTAACTTCATATTTTGTATATACACCTCGAGGCCTTGTATGGTTATTCGTTTTTTGGCAATGTATACTTCATTCGTAATAATGCTTGTACAATATACTTTTTGGCGGGTAATATAATTTCGCACACACGGACTTCGTCTTGTTCCGTGGTTTTGAAGTTTTCGTGCATTATCCCGTGCGTGTATTTTGATCAACGGATATTCCAACATTTTAGCGCATTCCGCACCTTGGATTCCATCTCTTGGATTTTCCTGCGTATATAATCTCGCTATCGTTCGGCTTCACCTAATCTTTCTTTGGATTTTGCTTCTTTGGTCTTTTATTGAGTTCATTCGATTTTTGTTGTATTGTGTGTAATGCAGACTTATATTTTTGTTCCTATACAGCTGTATGGCATGGTCGCCTTACACTGCAAAAATATTAGAATCCTGAAACAAGTTTGTCACAGCGAACAAAGGTTGCGCGTTTACAATATCCTCTACTCCTTTAGCTGCAAAATTCTGGACTATGCATCAAAAGGTTGCTCACACCGTTGCTAATATGAGGGTAAATTTTATGCATTATTTTTGAAATGAAAGCAAGTCGACCAGTTCGCAGAATCTATGAACAAATTTCAGTAAACCATGACGCATCTAGCAAAGAGATATCAAATATATTGTTAATATAACTAATTGAACATCGAAGTTTAAGTATATTTTTTCAATTCAGTTCAGTTCAGTTTGCACAGGACAGTATGTGGCTAACAAGCCAATCGAGCATCCAGAATTACTCTTGGTTGAAAGCTGCAGAAAAGCACCCACCACTGCCAAAATATTTTTCCTTTTTGTCTATTCGAAATCTTCGACGATCACGACGCTAATAGATTATCCGGATTGTATTTAGGAAGCACCGCGTTATAACTGATGCTGGAAAATGAAAATGCAGTTTCTCTTCACCAGCACGATTAGAGGTCAACTGTGTGTATAATAAATGAAAAACAGAGAATTTTAGCCCTCACTTGATTTACAGGATAACGCCTAAAGGTAATCTACGTAAGCTTTTATAGCAATTAGGAAGAGTAGTCGGGAAAATCTCACCCCAGTTGCCTTCCGAACCTTGCTTAAAACTCTAGACGGTACTGCAGTAGATAAGCTCTTCTGGAAGAATGTTCCAGAAGTTTACAGCCCTGAAGCTGGAAAAGAGGTTCCTGGAGTAAACCCACATCGTTTGTCGGCAATTTTAAGTTTATTGCCTGGTTGCCCAACTTGTGGCTTAAGGTAAAGAAGTCGTTCATTGGCAAGCCAATTAAACCCTCCAAGACCTTAAAGGATTCTATTGATTCACCTCATAAACTACGGCGCCAAATGGAGAAAAATCGAGAGACATTGGGCGTACAGCTGGTTGCGAGGCGCTGTACCCTTTTAAGGCAAAGCATGTCCTTTTCGTAGTGAGGTCACCACGCCTGAACACAATATTTTGATGCGGTCGAACTAATGCCTTGTACAGTGGCAGGACAATATCGCGTCTTCTTCTCGATAGCACTGATTTTAGCCAAACAATTACCTCGCGTGCACGCAGAGCCGCGGCGACACATTGGTCCTCCAATATAAAGTTAGCCCTATGCAGTACTTCCAGTACACACTGTGCGGCGTTAACACTGATGGAATTCCACGACACCTAGACTGAAATCTTATCACACAGTGCTGATAAGAGTTTGCACTTATTAAGGTTCCGTGGGAGATCCCACTGTTATGAGCAGTTTATGACTCGTTCAAGGTCATCAGGTATCTTCATCCGTCGATCCGATGAACTTCACATAATCCGCGAAAATGAAGCATGGACACTTCGAGGCAGACGACAAGTCATCAATGAAAATAAGAATAGAGAGGACCGAGTACCGAACCTTGGAGGACCCCACTGATCACGTCGGTTTGGATAGACAACGTGGATCAAACCCTGAACTCTGAATGTCGCGCCTGTTATGAATGCTTTTATCCAAGCAAGTAGACTACCTGGTATGCCCTTTGCTGCTAGCTTGTTATCTACAAGGCGGTGACTCACGGAATCAAAAGCCTTGCAGCAAGTCATGATACTCGTAACAACTTGGACGTTTTTACTGGTTTGGAATATACCAGTTTCCGTAATATGCGAGCCATACTCTAGGAGGAATGCAAAGCCACCGCCTCTCTTATCGCCAGGTCTATCGCATCTAATGACGAGATACTGCTCGCAGATGCTTACTGGCACATCATCAAGCGCGGTTAGCCAGGTCTCAGAAAGCGCTATAACCCTGGGGTGCAACTCACACACACGAAGAGAGAGGACACCCCACTTATTCCTTATGCTGCACACATTAGCGTACAGCACTGATGCGCTTGTTTTGCGTGATTCTGAAACTAATCCTACATGGCACTCGGTCAAAGAACCCGATGGAGATACACGTTTTTTGACGTGCTACTTAAAGCAGGGGTATCCAGCTCAACAGCCTCTTGCATGGATATTACGGACCGTTGTCTGAGGATTAAGGCCGCATCCATCGAAAAGCAACAACAAGAGACATCTTCTTGGTTCCCATTTTTATTTTCGATAAGCCCGTCAACCTCGGTAAGATCGTAACGGATTAACTAGCGCTTCGATTTGCATCAGGATTAAGGGCAGCATGTCCTCAAAGCTAGGTTTCTCCTATTTGAAGCGGAAGCGTTTTGCTTAATATGAGAGAGAAGGTTGTTCGGCTTAACCCGAAGTTTTTCTAGAGTTGTTTGGCGATGTATTCAGCCCTAGACAATAACGCATGCCGATTCGCTTGCACGGAATATAATCCACCGCAAGTGGTAATTCACTTTTATAGAGTGATTTGATAATTTGCTCAAAATAAAAATAGTTAATCTGAGCAGCAATATTCAGCACTAAATTAATACACGCAACTCACTTGAGAAGCAATCATCTGAACTAAAATCTTTTATAACAGAATCCCATTATATCAAACACCGGTTCCCAAAAAATCTGAGAAGCATATGATTTAATCTTGTTATATAAAAAGCAAGATTTTCTTCGAAATTAATTTATGCATTTGAATGATTTTTTTTTTTTACATCATCTAGATTATTTCAATTATTACACATTATTTCCGAGCGTTTAAATCGTTTGAATTTTAGGTCACTGATTGACCGATCTTTGTCAATTTTACAAAATAAAATTCACTTCTCAATAGGTGCATAATTTTTACTGAAGTTTTGCATGCCTCATGATATATACTTATTTTATTTGTATGATTTACACACTCAAGCGCTTTCGGTTAATTTTCATCCTACTAGACGAATGTATACGAATTATTTGTTAAGTTGCACAGTATTATCCAGTGTTACCTCAGTGATGAGGAATAACTCCTATTGTTTATACAAAAATTTATTTGAATTTTTTTTTGCTTCAATGAAATAAAGGGTAATTCAACCTTTAAACAATATATAATAGCTCTAGATTTTTTACACTTCTCAAAAATTGTAATTACTGATTACACAACAGTGGAAACTAGTTAATAATATGGTGATAATGTATCGAAGATTATCTCAAAATTTGACTGTTTTTTTAAATAAAATTTATTCAATTTTCATTTGTAATTGAATATGATGATGAGCTGAGTGTACATGTTAGTTTATTTTGATGTACTTGTGTCTACTAAATTTAATAGGCTCGGAATAATCACTATATGTTTATCAAAAATGGTAACAAACCCTATTGAATTTCACAATAGGTTGATATACACATGTTTCTAAATGATTTTTGTTCCCATCGAAGAGTTGGACAATAATTAATTTTAAGCCTTATATTATCGTTGATTAAATTTTAATATTAAATTTGATTAAGTACCGAGTTGGTAGTACATATGCAGTGAAAATGGGAAAAATTATTTAACTAATGAATAATCTACCTGCGATCGTTTCATGAGTATTAAAACAACTTGAAAAGAAAACACTTTGGGTGTTAGAGGATTATATCAGATTTTACTTGATGTGGTCTCATCAAAGTTGGGCAAGCATTCAAGGCTGCCCTTTTCCTCTAATCATTCTTCACACATCGTTTGAAAATCTATTCAATTTATTTGAGGTTTGTTTTTCAACGTCACATCGATGACATTTTGTAAAAGATAAACTCGCAAGGTCAAACATTTCTTGATACTTAATGGTCGGCGTACTCTTTACGGCAATACTTATAAAAGAAAACCGAAAAACCAGCTGCAGCTCAAAATGCTATCCCTGAATAATTGTCGAACATGAACCATTTTACTGTACAAACGGGTTGGAATAATTTAAGGCATTAAAGTAACGAAATATTCGCACTGAGTAATTCAAGGTAATTCAAGGTTTTTAATGGTCTTAAAAGCAACATGCTTAATAACAACCATAGGATGGTGAAAAATAAAATTTAGGTGTATAAACAATATAAGGAAATAAATTAAACAGTATATAAATGTTCTGGAAACGAATAATGCAATAAAATTCGTCGAATTTCTTTTAAAATTCATGCAAGCTAGTGGAGTGAGCAACGGTTGAAGGTAAACTGTTCCGAGTACAACAGACACGGACAGAGTAAAAATACCTTCTACAGTTCAGGCGGGAATGGGGTACGACCAGCACATATTCATGGGTCCGATAATTCCTCGTATCCCTTCGCGTGAATAAATCCTGTAAGGGATGTTTCTGGGTATGGAATGTTTTGTAAAGTAAGATAAGGTCTCCTCTGATTCGTCGATAGGGAAAATCAAACAGATTCAGTTAAGCTATCCTTTCTTTATATGGTTTGTTTCGGATGTTGAGCGGTGAAAGATTCGCTGCATAAGTTCCATATCCCTGTTGAGCCACGGAAACCATGACTGCATACCGTATTCTATGACTGATCTAAAATATGTATTCATGATCCTTGGGAATATCTTGGGCGAAAATTTCCCAAATACACGTTTGAGTGGATTTAGAACACGTGTTGCTTTTTTGCAGGTATTGTAAGTTAAAAGTTGTTTTTTAAACTGCAGCATATCCAGACACCCAAATCTTTTTCTTCACTGCAATTTTTAAGGACATGCGAACCTATGTGATATGTGAACTCTACTCGATTCCCCACATCCATGATCCTGCATTTGTTGGAATTAAACGGCAGTTTGTTCTTTAACGACCAGCTGTGAAGCGTATCGAGACCCTTTTGTAACAGCAGACAGTCTTCTGGACTACGAATGCTGCGCCATATCTGTATGTCGTCCGCAAATAACGGAATGTTACATCAAACAATTTCCGGTTTTTTATTGACATAAACCAGAAAGAGGATCTGACCAGGGACTGAACCTTGGAGAACTACTCTAGTTGCTGCGATTGGTTTGGATGATGCACCATTAACACGTACCTGGTTAGTGCGATTTGTTAGGTAGTCATTTAGCCAATTCAACCACTTTCCAATGATACCAAGCTTTCAAAGCTTCTGCAGTAGTAGGGAATGCTCAACAAGATCGAATTCTTCTGATATATCCAAGTAGCACGCATGTATTTTCTGGTTCTTTATCTACGGATTTCGTCTAATTATCTAGCGTTACCAGTAACTTAAACAAACAGGAATAATTTCGTTTAAATCCATGCTGTTTTCTTGAGAGAAACTGATTATCCTCAAAATGTTTCATTAGATCGTCACCAATGAGTCGCTGAAGTGATTTTAAAACCACAGGTAACAGAGTAACGGGTCGGTAATTAGAAACATTAAAGCGATTTCCACCTTTGTAAATTGAAAAAAAATTATTCCGCGTTTCCAATCTGTGAAAATCACTCTGCTTGCCAGTGTTTGTTCGAACGAGTGGTTTGTATTGCGAACTCGAAAATTGCTCCAATATTTTCGGGGTAATTCCGTCGGTTCCAGGAGACTTTCCGGTTTTAAGATTAAATAAACATTGAAGGACGCGTTTCGAAGTGACACTCATTTTACTTAGGGCAATTGTTGAATTTGGGATGTATCTTGTATGTTCTATCGGGTTGAAATCCGATAAATAAAACGTGGCTAAAGCAACAGCAAAGTGTGCTGCAGTTGTTGTTGGTCCAGCTGATGCGTTAACGGACGTTACTCCAGGTTTCACCTTAGCTTGATCGTTGAGCATACGATAAAGTAATTTGGGGTTTCGCTCCATCTTGCTTGAGATCACATCTTGGAAGCACAACTTGTCTTGGATGACAAATTTGTTTACTTTGTTCCGCAGTAAACGGAATGTTTCCCAGGTCTCTGATGATGGGTTTTGCCGATGGTGTCGCCAAGCAATATTTCGTACCGTTAACCACTTACGAGTTCGGCTTCTTAGTTTAAATTCAAATTTTTTTCTTGAGTTCCTGAGGACAAATTCGGAGCTCACTTCGATTGAACTTTTGAGATTAGATATTAGCCATATCCAAAACTCATGTACGTTGCTGGTTTCCGGTTGGCAGTTAAACGTGTTTTTCAGAGCATCACTCAACGCCATAGTGTTGATCCGCCTAACTCTTTTACGGGCATCATTTGTTCTTACAGCTTTAAACAGATAGTCAAACTGGATGACGACGTGATCACTTAGTCCCAGTGGACTTTCGTAAGCAACGTTATCAATGTCATGTTCATTGCTTGTCAAAACGAGATCTAAGAGTGAGGGTAAATCGTTTCCGCGGTATCGGGTATTACATGTAATGTGGTTATAAAGAGGAATATCGTCAAACAACTCACTGAATGCGCGCTCGAGGGAGTGTTCTGGGTAAATGGTACTGCTCTGCAGATTCGGTAAATTGAAGTACCCATAATCAAAAATCCACAAGTGTATATGGAAGTAACCATGCGAATTTTATCCAGTAGGGCCAGATTGTAAGTTTCCTGTGCAGACGGTGGGCGATATACTAATTCCAAAACACAGTCTTCGCCGTTAGCTAGTCGGACTGAGCACCAGAGTGTATCCAATAACAAGATGTCTGGATCTGTAATCTCACGGCACAAAATGTTTTGCTTATAATACAAAGCTACTCCTCCTCTCGTTTCACGGTCATGACGAATGAGTTACATTCCTGGTAATTCTAGTTCAGTATTTGTTTGCTAAGTCTGGAGCCACGTTCCCGTTACGGCGATGATGTCTGGTGAACATCTCAGAAAAACTGCATGCAGTTCACCGATTTTGTCTTCGAGTCATTGTGCGTTGGTGTAGATGCATTTCATAGTTGTTTCTCTCAACAAGGATGGGGTGTGGGGTAGAAGACTAGTGGAGTGCAAAATATCTGTTAGGCCGACTTCTCTAGAGTCGGCAACTGAAGGTTTTTTGCTTGCAGGGATGCTTGATCGTTTTGAGGTTATGCTGTTGGAATACAGTTCCGATGGGCTCAGTCTAATTTCTCGCGGCAATTGTCTGCGGCCATTCTTAACGCGTTTTGACCGTGTTCAACATAACTTAGCGCAAAATCTTATTTTAAGGGGCTCAGGACCGATGCCCTTGTAATTCGTAGATTTGGGGATGCTGAACGTGTCCGTCACAGCTACGTCATGCAAGTCAAGTATATCACTGAGGAATCGCCATTGTAGCTGATCTTGTTTGCGCTGCACTGTCTTTCAGTTGCTTCATCAGCTTCTGGGACTCCGAAAAGGATTAAACTTTTATCATGCCTCTGCTTCGTTTGGTCTTGTTGCTGGGAGTCCGGGGCCTTTTCCACCAGGACACATAAGAGATCCTTGCGGCGGTCTCTGAACGCTCTTTACGCAGGAGAAAAGCGGATAGTAAGATGTTTTCGAGATCTCTTTCAGATTTGACTGTGATTTTAAGCAGCCTTGGCTGGTCCAGATTCAAAAAAAGTAGGTCTACGATTCAGTCGTATCAATGATAGTGGTTCAACTGGCCTCAAGTCCATATTGTTTCACAACCTTTTCCATTCTTCTTCATCGTGCTTAAGCCTGTCCCCTAGTAAGATGGCACTGGTTTCATTTACGTTGGTGCAAATCACGCTTAGTCCATTAAGCGAATGTTCACTCTGTGCCTGGCGCTTTAGCTGGTTGCTGGACGTTTCAACTGCCTTAGGTCAACTAGCTATCATGTTCACTTTGGGATTATTTTACACCGTGACTTTTAGTTTTGAACCTGAGGGTTTTGGCTGAACCTTCAGATGAGCAGTTGGCTTCGGCTTCGCATCTCTTTGCTGACCAGGGATGTTTTGGGCAGATGAGCCTTCAACAGTCGCATTTTTAAAGGTCGCCTTTTGATGAAAAGAACGCTCCTCAAGACTCTCCGGCACAAGAAGCACAAGCAAGGTGCACAAAGTCTAAAACGAGAGAAAATATAAACTTGCATCAGCCACTAAACAATGGAAGATGTACAATTACAGATCAAAATCACGAGTGCTGGAAATAATTTGACTTGCAAAAGGTTGTCAAACGGATATGGGAGAGTTGTGTTGGCCGATGTAAACGTGGGAAATTTTCTTCTCGTGTTGTTGATTATCATTGATTCACCTGAAATCTGAAATCTATGTATATAACTAACAAGAGCAATTTTCGCGGAGTTGATTGTTTCGCGAGAAAACATTCGGAAAGATCTGGAACGGGGAAACTATACCCAGCGCGTGGGGAGCGTCAGCCATCGTCCCAGTATTCAAGAAAGGGTTGAGGAAAGAGTGCGGTAATCACAGGGGTATAAGTCTCATACCGGTGGTTTCTAAAATGTTTGCATCAATCATCCTGACCAGGCTTAACAGCTACCGAGAAGCAGAGTATCGAGAAGAACAGGCTGGTTTCAGAGGAGGACGCGGGTGTGTGGACCAAATCTTCCCGCTGCGCCAAATTTTGGAGCAACGTTACCAATACGCACGTCCAACAATTATCGTGTTTCTTGACATACGAGCACCCTTTGATTCCATTGACAGAACCGCTCTCTGGGACTGTCTCATTCGCCATGGTGTCCCACCGAAGTACGTAATCCTGCTCAAGAAGCTGTACTGCCACACCACCGGCAGAGTCAAAGCCTATGGTGACTTATCCAAGCAGTTTACCATCTCCAGCGGGGTTCGTCAAGAATGTCCGATCTCCCCATTCCTATTTAACTTTGCGATTGACGATGTCATGCAGGCAGCAACAGCCCAGCTACCGAATTTTGGGATCGACCTGCTCCCCGGTCGACGAGTTATGGATCTGGACTATGCTGACGACATTGCTCTCCTCGGAGAGAATGCTTGCGCCATACAAAGCGCTTTGGATCTACTCGTTGATCAGTTGTCGCTGTATGGATTACATTTCTCTCCGTCAAAATGCAAAGTGTTCCTACAGGATTGGACAGACCCAACACTTGATTTGACGATCGAAAACCATAAACTGGAAGTGACTGACAGATTCACCTACCTAGGGAGCTGCATCACCACTTGGGGCGATATCGAAGCTGAAATCACAGCACGGATTGCAAGAGCACGCCATGCTTTCGCTGGGCTACGGCATCTGTGGCGCCGACGCGATGTTGGATTACGCTTGAAGGGCAGAGTGTACCATGCCACCGTACGAGCAGTTCTACTGTATGGCTGCGAGACGTGGACGCTGCGACAAGCCGATAGTCAACGATTATCGACGTTTGATCATCGCTGCTTGCGGAGTATAGCTCGTTTAAGCTGGCAACAGAAAGTCAAAAATGATGATGTCAGGAAGGCAGTCCTAGGCGCTCGCTCTGTGCGACTCTCCGATCATATATCTATGTGCCAGCTGAGATGGCTGGGGCACGTTCTCCGTATGGATGAGCGACGCCTTCCTCGCCTAGCTCTTTTTGCTCTCGCTGAACCTGATTGGAAACGTCGCCGTGGCGGACAAATGAATACCTGGCGGAAGACCCTCAAGCGTCTAACAGCTCCACTAGCCATCGTGAGGACATTGCGCTTACCCGGGTGGGGTCCGAAGGACCATGAAGATATGTGGCTGATAACACTCAGTGTGATGGCAAAAGAAAGGAACCAGTGGCGAGAATCCTGCCGTGCTTGTGTTCCTGTTTATCAATGACCCTTCCCCCTCCCTTTTTCCAAAAAAGACAAAAAAAGATCAAAACGTCATGTGTAAGCAGACAGACAAAAAAATCCCAATCTTTTTTTTTCTTTCATCATGTACCTTCTTCATGGTATACTTGTTGGCACATCGTCTGTAAAGACTTGTGTGACAATAATAATAGCATCATAACTATTGATTGAATATGAAACTGCAAAACAGCTTGATGGAGCAATTTGAAAAGCTCTATTGCCGCATAGAATCAGCCGTTTGAATAAAAGTATGCTCTTGATACGCACCTGATAGTTATTTTGAAATGGACACAAAATAAGCTAGATGAAAACATAACTTTGGCTTTATATTAATCAAGATTGATTTTCAATCACACGAATCAGTAAATCACATACGAAAACGTGTTGTTATATGATAAAACATATCCAGATACATTTCTGCTAATACGTGCGTATCTGTTACGATATTCAACAGCCTATTAACAATAACCAAAATGTCCTCCATTTTAATTACGATTCAAAATAGTAAATTTTCAAGTTTTAAATAAAATCAAAGTTTTTATTTGATTTATATTTTGAATCTAGAATCTGTTCCGATATAACAGTCAACGTTCATGAAATTAATTTCTACTCCACTATTTTACAACACTATTCAAACTTTGTTTCAAGCTATTTTTCCACCAAAATAAATTAGGACCTTTGGCTTACTGATAAAGAAGAAGTCACTACAATACCTGCGGTGGAGTTTCTTTGTTGGGTTGTGGTTTTCTATAAAATGTTTATATTCTATATTAAAAGATCGTTTATCAATTTATCTTTCAAACGCATGAATTGTCAAAATGAATGTAAAGTGTGGATAGACAAAGCCGAATACTACTCAGATTTATTAATTACAATACTATTTAATTGATTTTGTAGACACAACATATATCTCAGTTTAGCGCGTTGTTCATATCTCTCTAACTCATGTTATGCAACAAATTTAAATCTAATGGATGTCATACAATGACGATAGTGAGTTGAGCGAGAACGAAAGTGAAATTTAGACATTATCAAAACATGGAATAAGGAAACGTTGAAGACATAACTTTATTAAATGATAATTATCGCAAAATTAGAGGTGGATTTCCCTGAATGAATTAGAAAATTATTGTGGTGCTTTGTACGCAAGACGTTAAAATGATTGTTCGGTTTCATTATACTGTTGAATTTATTCGAATAATTATGTTAAACATTGAGGGAATTATGGATATTATAATGATTTCGTAGAATTATACTTCAGTGTAATCAGTAATTTCGATTAAATAATTATTGTCAATGATATCGGAAACAGGTTTCTGGTGTATTCGATTTGAAACGCGATTCAACTATCATTTAAGGATGACAGTCTTCAATTAATAATTTTTCATTCTCTGGTTAAAAGAATTCGATACTGCAGTAGGTCCGACATCTAGAAGGAATATTATTTATTTTCAATTCTCGCATGGATTTACGTTTCAGTAAACACCGATGGTAACGCATGACCAAACATTTGAGTTTGATTTGGGGACATTTACCCGTGTGAGTTTCATAAGTTTTAATGATAATCATAAAACAATGAATGTTTCAATTTTTATATTCAAAATACTCTCTAATGAACACTTTGCAACGACAAATGATCGTTAAATTTTTGAACCGTTCACCTTCGCTGTAGAAATATTTCGATAGTGATTTTGAATGATTTGAGAAGAAATATACAGAGTTGCATTTACAGCTTGTATCCAAATCAGTTGTTAAAATCTAATTTCGCAGATTATTGTAAAACATTACCTATGTAACATCTTTCACTGTTTTTGTCTATTATTTTGCGACTCTCTATTCGAAAATGTATTGATTGAGATTAGAGTTTGTGAACCTTTAACTAAAATTCATCACACATATGTGATACCTGCTTTTAATGTAGAGTAAATTTTGGCGCCTTTCAAAAATTCATTCGCTTGCTGTTAACTTTTAGGTGAATGCAATTTACTCCGGTAATCACGGAGCTTCAGATTGTGTAAATATCTCCTCTGCTTATGTGATAGAGGTTTTCATGATATGTTGAGGATTTTCTTTCACGAAGAGAAAATCTGTCGCCACTAAATTGCAAGAGAGGCCAGTAACTCATGTTGTGCATTTTCACATTAACACTCGTGAACATAGTAGATTCTTGTGTTTGTTTGTCTGGATTCAGTTATCTCTCCAACACAGTTACTAAGAAAAAATGGTCTCCTGCAATGGATACTGTGTAAACTTCTTTAGATGATGTAAATATTTGGATGAAGTTTGAATCTATTGAGAATCTTCTAGTTTTAGAAGCAGGCTCAAATAAGCTACACCATTAGTAAATTCAAAACAAGCTGCTATCCTATTTTTGCAAGTACAAGATGTTGCAGTTTGGAAAACTTCATTCGTTATAATGCAGATTTGGCAGTCGAATGCTTGAGTGGAATGCATCGAAGAATGATTACGGTATCTGGTTTTGCGGAAGTTTGAAAAACAGCCTGCTTTGCGATGCGGTCCATAAGCATGCATGCAACATCCTCAGGTTAATTGGAAACGGTATACAAGACAAATGTGTACTCAGCCGCATATAATACGCGCGAACACGGGCATTATTGCTTTAAAATGACTTTCGAGAAGATCTAAATTGAGACAACTGAAATGGTCACCAGATTGTATAATTTGAACGTTGAGTAGAAATCTGCCAGTTACAGATTGCGCACCCTTGAGCGTGCGCGCATTTAAGGTAACCTATTTCCAACGTTCCAAATAAACTATAATCCAACCCAACCTCTCCGGAACCTATAAAAAATTTATTCCAAATACCCTCACAAGTATTCGTGACCTCGGGTTACAAATACCACATTCTCGATTAAATTATCGCCTGAACTTTTATTTTGTCTGTTTTTGATTTCTTCGGAATAGTTTGAAACCAGGATTTGTGTCGTAACCGAATGAAATATTCTTCAAACAAAGTTATGATTTGATATGTTGAATAATACTGCGCTACCCCAGTTATGAAAGCAATCACTTCATTCATCACGTGCACTGAGAAAAAACAAAATTTACTCAAAAAACCATTTTCGGCCTACATTTACTCGCCTTAAGTCAAAATTGAATTTTTTTATTACTACTCCTTCGAACCACATGAATCAAAACATGAAACTACGATTTGTGAGATTTATGAACATTTTTCACAATAAATCTTGAATCTCGATTCAACATGCGAAATCATGCATGCGCACCGTTTAGGTAATTCCTATTAGCGAAGACATGAGTATACATATTCACACGCAACTGAAAAGTATTCTCGTGCAATTACACTTGACTTTACACAATTTTTCATCATATTCTCAAGCGCAACAACATACAAATGTCATTGTTCATGTTGGGATTTCACTGTACAAATGTAAAACAATACATAATACCAAAGTGATGTGTTGCTCATATCCCCCGAAATTACACTTCACTGTGGTCTTCCATAAGCGCCCTAAGTGCTTGACCACGAATCACCATATTATTCTGTGTTTGAACATCGTGGTTCCTTGTACGAACCCTATGCTACAGCGGCATTCAAGTATAAAGTTGAATACATAATACCATTTTGACGTTCGTCTGAAAATACGATGAAAACGTTATCTGAAATCTGGATAGTTATAAAATTTAATACGACCATAGTTTCATAGTGAAGAAATTTACTAGCATGTAAATAAAAGTTGGTTAGTTTTGAATTCTTCTAGTCAGTATGAGATAATGCATATGTTTCCGTGTGTTCAACACGAATTGAATAAATTGATTAACTAACAATTTGAAGGACGTGATGAGACATGACTTTTGAGTAAAGATTCTTAAATTACACACTGGTTCTAATTACTTTCCACCTAATTCAGCAATCATACGAAGCAGACAAGTGTCAAATTGAAATTGAAAATATAGATGCACATAGCGCAGAAATTACCACGTCAGTTTCCGTAAGTTCATATTAAGTTATATCAAAAACCCCATCATAGATGCTCTGTTTTACATTTTAAATTTGCGCTGTCAGCGATGCATCAGCCGTATTCAAAGGAACGATAACATGTATTTGTAGAGCAAGCTTCTCTAGCAAAATATTGATCTCGTGTACTATTTCAATCATTCCGCTTGTCAGAATGAATGACAGATTGTTAATTCACTTACCACGAAGACACGCTTTTACATCACATATTTTAACGCACACTTATATCGGCATTGTAATACCCAATCAAAGGGATCTTATCTAAAATGATCGTTTCCAGATAAAATTACTGATGTACATTTACACGAAGCATTTTGCTATTTTGGGCTTGAAATAGCACGAAACTTTCGAATTACAACCATTTATCAGCCACATTTTTTTTCAAAAAAATTTTAATCGGTTAAGTATTTGATCACACCGACTATGATCAGCTTAACCATTTGTTGAAACTTCTGTGCAATCATGAGCGGTGCAGGCTAACTTGGCATGATTGTTTTGAACAACATAATCAATGAGATGAAGTTCATAGTATTGACGAATTCTGTCGCCATTCCAATTTGAGTTCTCGCTCGTTTGTTGTTTTGTATTTAAAGTGTCATCGTGAATCAGATTGATCTTCATCAATCATCAATTAAAATCAATCAATCAATGAACTGATTGTTAATACGTGAATGACGAATATATCGCATGCTTAAATATCACGGCTTTTTCGGTATCTGACCGGGTTTCTGCTGCCTGTCTTAAGCGAGTCTTGTGCTTAGTGAAATAATCAATTCAAAAATGTACAGAATTAGAAGTATGCCTTATTATCAAATTGAATTTGTTCATGATGCATATGATCTCACTTTCATTTCCGTTATTCAAGCATACGCTGGAGAATCAGGAAAAGTTGAACGATTTGCGTTGTTTTGGTTGCCAAAGGAGCATAGCTGGCGAAGAGATCATAAATGTACTGAATGAAGTATATCATCGCAACTGTTTCACATGTCAATTCTGTAAACAGGTTTTGGAGTGAGTTCTTCAAAATGCACTTGAACCTCCGATAAAATTATTATTAATTTCGTACTTCTGGTATCTTTAGCATCGAGAACATTATTTTGTTAAGACGTGTGACATCTTCTTCAGTAGATATCGATCATGAATCTACATCGCGAGCGTATGGTTTTCATGCACTCCAGCCTTTCAAATGACTAAATTTTCTGATTCTAAAGTAATAATCCCTCTCACAAGGATCAAATCGATAAACAGTACTCGGCCGATTGGCACCAGTTGCACACTGATGGCGTGATATACATTCAGCAGATTTATCTTCTCTTCCCAGGAGTGCAATGACGCTTTACGCAGTGCCTCCAGAGCGAGCGGTCAACTGTTAGTTATTTCCAACTTGTATGGTCAATGTAACCAACATTCATATCTTTTACATACAGATTTGCCCCACATTTGTGGTCTGCCCATAAGTCGTCTTTCTGATTTGAAAGGGGATTTCAAATCACCATAGAGTAGGTCGTTTGGAATACCACAATTTTTCATCCTGTAGCCATGATCTAGTGAGCATATTCGGCGTTGTCTTAGTAATGTGAACATGCTTGAGAGACGAGCTTCGGCAACCATTTAAACATTTGTAAATTTGTTCATCTACCCTATTTTCAAAATGCGGCGAATGCGCTTAAATGAAAACCATTCACAGAAACGCATGAAATCAGATTCATCGCGGTATTTTTAATTGAAATACAAACGTTCCTCGGAAAAATAACACATTCTTCGAGTAAGGTTTTTAAAATCTACTGACTAAATCTGTGTGAAATCATGGCTATAAGTACGTGAACATTCGATTGCTTTTTGTGATTCTTTGGTAATCTAATAAAGACAATACCAAATAAAACGTGCGGTCTGTTTTGAACCATTCCAAGCAGGAACGTCATATAAATTCGATTAGTTCAAGCTTGTGTTAGTGTTTAGAGACAAATGCTTAGAATTCATTCGAGAAAAATTGAGAACACTTATCTAGCATTTACAAAGACCAAGTTTTTGAATGCGTTGATGATAATAATCATTAAAATTATACTTAATTGAAGTTATTGTAAAAAAGAGCAGTTTGACTCAATTAAATTTATATAAGAAATAATTCATAGATTCTGCTCAGAAATCACTTTCGAAAATAAATTATTTCACAGTCCAACGCAATTCGGTGTCGAAGATGGACGACCACATTGTAAACCTCGTTGTCAAATAAAAATTAGTAGGTTTTTTCAAGTGAATTCTCGTTCATCGTAACACGTTATATGATGACACTACAATTTAAACCCATGCGTAACTGATTACGATACAACTTCTATTTCCTCGTCATCACACCCCACTCAAAAAATATACACATTTCAACAACGATTTGTGATGTGCATTTTCCGGAGCAATATCATAAATTGTTAGGTACATGTCGTTGATAAATAAGATAGAAATATTACTGACTATTGAAAGTAGTTTAATCGAATTATCAAAATCTATATTTGACAGAGAAAACTTATAGTTGCACGAAGGTATGCTAGTAAAAATAATACCAGATGTCATATTTTAACGATTTCAGTAATAGTTTATGAATAGAAAACATAATTATGTTATTATTAAAAAATATTTTCATGCTAGAATGACATAAGACTTCTGAACCTGATCTTACTGTTTCCACCTGATGACGGAAAACAGCCAGTTACCGGTAGTGGCGTGTAAGGGAAGGGGATGTAAGCATCACAATATATTGGTAATAATTTATGTCTTATCGCTGAATCGATGTTCCTCTGCTACTACTTTAGCTTCTTAAAATAGTGTTACTTTGCTTCGACCAGTTGTTTCTTTTTGACCAAAACAATAAATGATAATGAACTAACCGGTTTGATCACGAGAATTAATAACGCAAAGGGATTTATGAATGACAAGTGACATTGTTTTCGTGTGAAAAGATACCTACTGATCAGTTTCGTTCTTAAATTCTTCTAATTTGAGGTACTAAAATAAATAAAAAAAACAAATCGAGGGCGGTTATTATTATAATGTCTTGTGTTCAAGAGAAAGTTTTTTTGATTAACCATTTAAAATTTGCCAAAAAGCAAACAGCAGAACAAATTTGAGCTTTCGAAATAAATAGAATTGTAAATATTCCTTGAAATGCCCAATCAATTTTAATTTCAAACGTTATTTTCCTATTAGCTAACTGTCATTCTATTCTTCAGTAAAAGTTGAAGACGATGATAGTACAAATATCGTTATTGGTCATTTGGTAAGTAGCTTCCTCGTTTTCTTCCGCTATTGAAAGTTAAAAGCTGTTCCATTAATCGATCAAAAATTCTTAGCTTATGTAAAACACATAGGTATTCTGCAACGCTACCGATTTATTTTTATTATTATTGTTATTATTGTTATTCAGTGCACGCCTTCTTAAATCTACTGTATTAATCCTCGTTAAATCAGCTTGCGAATTACACATAAACAAGCTCACCACCATATTTAATTATTTCGGAAATTAAGCGTGCAGCAAAGCCATCTACATCCTCGCAGAATAAGGCTTTATTGTTAACGATCGGTTTGAAGGAACAAACCAAGTCTAATTCCGATCAGTCTATAGTCAGCCCGATCATATCTACGATTGAACCTATTGTTTTCTCAGAGTATAACTATAGCATCAATTATATGACAAAACATTACACTACGTAAGTAAATTGAAAATACTACGGCTTTGCAATTATTCATTATATATTTATTTCATTGATGTCTAGTCGTTTATTTGAGCTCTCTGAAAAGTGCATTGCAGTATCGTCTGAATAATAACCGTCACTTTATATATTTAATGGCTATGCGAACTATTTATATTCGTACCTCTGTTTATCATAAGAATTGCTTGTTGATCTAGGCTTGTTTCATAGCGATATTAGTTTTTGATAATAGCCGTGATAAAACTAAGTTAATATTGAATGCCACTGTTTGATAAGGTTCTTACAACGACCCATGATGTTCAAACACAGGATCACATAGTGAAACTTGTAGAAGTGATACAATTTTTTACGGCCTCCTAACTCTTAATGAAAGACACTGAACCTTGTTTAAATTGGATTCGTTTACTACATACTCTTCTTAAAAAAACATAAGACTCGTTTTATCAAGAATGGCTCAACCTGCGAAAGAATTAGGTAAGATAAATTTGCGGTCCTGTAAATTATAAATAAGTTAAACCGATAAATTTCTAATGGAAAAAGCGTTTGAAATTTATAAACATGCGGGTTTGTCTTTTCCTATATTCTAGGACATTCAGTAGTTCTACAGAATCCACTTATGATAATTCGACAAAGAGCTTCTACACTCATTTACAGACGTTCGATCGAATTACCTCGAGAATAGCATTTAAAAACGGTGATGTCCAATTTTGAAAAAACTACGATGCTTTATTTGTCATCTTTAAAATTTCTCAAAAAACAAGCATCAAGAATTTGATTATACAGTGTAACGTTTCTGAGACACAATGCAAACCGACTATGGCCGCGTTCCGTTGCATTAGATTAACGTGCGTGCACGCTAAGTTGTGCGAAACTGCCAACCATTTCCGACTTTATAAACGTAATTCAATGCTTCTAGGTTTATCATGGACTGTTCTCTACTGGATGACGAAAAATAGCTAGAAACCGGCAGTGATGTGTAAGTGCAGTGGATTTGAGCACTCCTAAATCTAGTCTGTTTAACGGTGACATTCATTTTACAGTCATTTACTACTTATTTTGACGAGTAGTAATAATGATGTATGCAACTGGTGAATTGACGTCGCAAACAGTTTGGTTGCCATGTCATGAGGCTTATTCCACTGTAATTAGTGCTCACAGATTAATCCTGAACTCTAGGTATGGGTAGAATTATAGGCATGCCTCAGTTCGAAGAGAAAACCTTCGTGTCCTAGTTTAAACAAAAAAAATTGCAGTAGTGTTAATTATACGTCAGCACAGGCTTCGATAAGTTCAATTGAAATCCCATTCTTCATCCGTCGCAAAACACATAAAACCTCATAATCTAGTTGGGCTGTGTAGTTGACTTGGTGGCCGCAGCTCTGTACTGGGGCAATGATCATTATACTGATAGCTGACGTGCTATTCAGTAACTGACTGAAATGCTCAACCCAGCCATCTTGTCATTGAGGTCAAAGATCAGCTGTGCTGATGAATCTTTGTGATTTGTGCAGTAAAAATGAGCCGTAGCAGTTTTCCGAAGTCTTTTCTGTTCGATGCAGCTTCCATTTCTGACGCGCATTAAGCCCAATATATCTGACTACCCTACGAGTGGATTGTTTAGCAGCTCTTCCAAGGAGGCGGTGATCAGAAGCACCATGCCTTCGAACATCTCTTTGGAGAAGTAGCAAAAAGTAGAGGAAACATCAACATATACCCGGAAGTCTAGTAAGGGGCGCAACATAATGGCTTGAGTACCCACGCCCAGCAGTGTCCTCACGATCTAACATCCTACATCAAAATCCATACGTACGTTTATGACTTGTTTCCGATTCACCCTAGCCCATGGGATAGTCAAGGACGCGTCGCGTCTCGGGAACGCCGTAGCCCAAACATATCAGTGATTTTGACACATTTTCATGGAGTGTCTTGCGAACAATATGAAAGCGATGAACTATAGACCACTTAACGTTTGTTCGAGTACACCTGCCCAGCCTTTGTACACTCAAGTGCTTCCTAACAGGCAGCAGGGAGTTGACAGTTAGAAGTCGCTTTATACTAGTTATTAGCCGAGAGGTTTTCTCTCTAGATGTTTCCTCGGGGTTTTCTCCCGAAGCCTTCCCCACAATCCGATGATCAGCGTTCAGCGGCGGTTTAGAATAAGGGCTTTCCTTCCCGTAGATTGACTACCAGTAGCCGAATAGCTCAATCGACTCAGAGCAAGCTGGTTTAAAAGCACCAGTCAATCGCCTTTGCATTTTAGACTGTCAGTAAAGTCTGTTTCATCAGGCCTGTGGAATAAACTTCTTCAGGCCCGAGCTGTACTTTGTTGTCAAAGGCAATTTGAGACGCACATCATATTGGAGCATTTTATAGATATTGGAGGCTCATTCCAACTACCAGCTCAACTGTGAAAACCTTGGAACTGGACGCTGTGCTACTCAATCTTAACAAATTTACAAGTGCATTGCATCAAACTTTGGGCATCAAATTGTGTGTACAGATTAATATCATTTACAGGATAATTATAACGTAAGTTCGCATTTATACAGCAACGAAAAACAGAATATTGCTGCACATGCGGAAATGTTGTCGATACTTCGGAGTTCGTACGTGCGTTTGAAGGAATATTTCACACGCACTGTTTCGTTTGTCACCAATGTCAGACGCCCCTAAAGTAAGTTCATCCATACTTTATATAATACATTGAATCTAACCATTTGATCAGCAAACTGTTAATGCTAACACGACGTGTATATATCTGAATTTTTATTGACTAGTATCGGTTTGTGCTTTGTGAAATCACACGTTGAGGAGATCGCTAGTGTGTTTATGCTAATATAGACAGATAAAAGCGACCATATGGGAACCTCGTATTTCAAATGCGATATTAAGCAATATAATACATTATCAGCTCTTAGCTGCTGAAGGCAGATCACGACGCCGGCGTGCAACTGACGCCTTACGACCGACTTCTGACTATCGTTGCAAGCGCTTCGGGAGAAATTGTTCCTCCCGAATCAAACTTTTTAGTCATTCGAAAAGCTGTAGAACATGAAAATTCATGCGATTGCGATGTACATCCATGATCGACATCGACCGAAAGAGGCCAACAACAAAATTATCAAAAATGAATAAGAATGAGAAAGCGAGATCAAACATTGGACAATTTTTCACTGTGTTCACTGATGTTTGTTACGTAAAACCTCAAATGAAAATGAATAGCAAAATTTATTGCAAGGTGAACAAATTATAAATGATTCCATTTTTAATTTAAGTATATGCAAAGATTTATCTTCATTACAACCAGAGGTTTCCTGTAATGATAGAAATAATAAATAATGACGCAAAATTAACCGAGCAGCTTTCACTGCATAACCTGAGGAATTTGTATTCAACGATGTATTTGTCATTTTGCAAATGTTTAAAAATATGCCCCGCAAAAACGCAAAAAGAAGCTATTGTTGACGTCGCTTTAATTTTATGATTTATAGATTTAACTCGATTCATACGTGCATACGCTCTTACTGCGTCCACAATTAAAGTATTACACACAACCATTTACACGCTACCCTACAAAACGGTTTTGAATGTGTCCGTTACGTAAATATTATAGACAGAATTCACCTCACCTTTAATATACTTAACTTCATTTCGATTGGGACATTCTACATGAGGCTTTAACTGAGTTAACAACGGTTTTGCACATCTAGTTCTACGTTGTGTTTCGTGTTTGAAACGCGCTCAACAATGCTAAACGTCGAATTTAGGACGGGAATTGCGGCTTATTTTGAGATTGATGGACGTAGGCAGACTAAGAAGCTGTAATAAAATTAAATTTTAAACAGAGTTATACTTATATGCCACTGTTACATAGGGTTGTTCACGATGTTCAGACGCAGAATCACAAAGTGATTGTTGGTCAAGCACTTAAGGCGCTTATGGATGGACCAAAGTACTGTGTTGCTCACATCCCCCGCACTAACACACCACTACCGGTTTCTGGCTGTTTGCCGTCATCAGGTGTAGACAGTAAGATTAGGTTCAGTGGATATGTGATTCTGTGTCTGAACATCGTGGTTCGTTGTACGAACCCTGTGTAACATTAAATTTTGTTTATACAGTTAATCTGAATATCTAAAGTTAACAAAACATAAACTCCAATGCTATGTGAACAACCTTTGTTCAATAAGTTGTCCTCCGTCTGTGATAGACAAAAACTATTCATTCCGCGAAACAGTCAATTCACTATGAATTTTTAGAGATATATTGGCCAGATATGCGCCAGCTGCCACTTGTTGACCTTAAATGACCTGACGAAATCATTTCCGACTCATCTCCACCCCTGACCCGCTACTCGGGTGCCGTCACAAAACAAAGAACATACAGAGGAACAGAAGTCGAAAGTTTTCAGACAAAAGTAATAATCTGTCCTGGCCAATCCCATTTATCAATCTTGTAAAGAATGTGTGAGTGGTCACGAACGAGCTGCCTGGCTTCAGTTACAAGAGTTTTTGATGGGAAGGTGAGTGGGAGGTGCAAATTAGCAATGAGCGCTAATCACGAGCTTTCGAATAATATGCAGAACTATACACTTTAACACAACACAAAAGCAAGAAGCGCCGTAAAGCTCAACGAAGACATTGCATTGATTGATTAATTGCATTGGAAAGGTTCGAGTGACAATATCATGAAGTATGAGAACATGGACAACGTCAGCCGCAATCGAACGATAAGCGATTCGTCAATGTCGGTTAAAAGAGCCCTGCGTGGCGAGGGCATGAACTGTAGTGATTAGCACGAAATCCAGTGATATATCAGATCGAAGTGACAACCCGGACAGACCTGTTGAGGATCAGCGTTGTGACTGTTTTGCCTATATAAGATAAGCGTGTGCTTCGTTATTTGTCGCAATCAATGTGCTTGTGTGCAACCGAAATGTGATAATTGGCCAGATGTCCGCCAGCTGCCATTTGATAACATGAAGTGACCTAACGCAATCATTTCCGACTCATTTCTACCCGTTACCGGCTACAATACGATCTTTCATGTTGATTTTTATAAGCCTGGTAACAGCTAGCGTACTATGCAACAATTCCATTATCAAAAAATCTGTTGGTTGAGATTAGCCACCAATAGTGGCGGATAAGTGCGAAAAATATAACAGAAAATGTTACAATAATAAATAACAATGGAACAAACCCACGATGAATTAAAATTCAATCTATAATGTTGTTACACACACAGAAGATACATCCAACTCAGAACTCTGGTCAAGGATTCAAGGATTCAAGGATTTATGGTTAAAAAAGTTAATACTTTACAACACCACAGGATTACGGATGAATAAAAACATTAAAATACAATAGTATAAAAACAATAGTGAATATCAAATGTAAGGCTCACGAATGTTATTCCTTTGCATATGTAAGTTCAATTTCGCTTTAAACGCCGCCAGGCAAGTAGAGTCCACCACATGTTGGGGTAGGGAATTCCAAAGAAATATAGCACGTACGCCGAGCAAGTGTTTTAGTGGATGTCCTTCGGTAGACACAATTCTATAAGTCAGAATAATATCGCGTCGTATCCTCGTTTGAATAAAGTCGCATAAACCCAGACGTCACAATCTTTCGGTGTACGGAACATTGCGAAGACCCATCACTAACTTTGTTGCTCTATGATAGATTTTATCGAAGAGAGCAATGTCTTTTCGCAGCCAAGGAACCCAGACCTCGACCGCATACTCCATCGTGGGGAGAAGGTAGACATTCAATATCCTTGGTAACGTTACCAGAGAGAATCTTCCAAATATTCTCCGAAAGATACCAAACAATCTGTTTGCCCGTCGATATATGTTCTGGCAGTGCGCTGTGCTCTTTAGGTTCCCGCTAATCCACACTCCAAGATCTTTTCTAACGAGTTCCATGCTAGGTTTTCAGTTCCCAATCGATATGTCCAAGGAACATTCTTGTCAAGATGGAGCATCTTACTTTTCTGTATGTTGAATGACATGTCATTCATGACCGCCGAATTCGACACGCTGTCCAAATCCATTTGAAGTTTCTCACAATCCTCTGCAGAACTTATTGGCGTCCAAATTTTCATATCATCCGCGAACAGGACCCTTTTGGACGATATGAGAGGGGGTAAATCATTTATGTACACCAGAAAGAGGAGCGGGCCTAGCACAGATCCTTGTGGGACTCCACTGGTGGTTTTGAACGTTTGGGATAGCGCTCCGTTAGCTTTAATTTGGGCCTCGCGATCTGACAGATAGTCGCACAACCATTAGATCACATATTACTAAACGCATCAGTTTTTGAAGAAGCAAATGATGATTGACTCTGTCAAAAGCTTTCGAAATGTCTAGGTAACATACGTGGATGCAAGAACTTCTATCCAACTCCTTTGTCCATTCGTCTAACACTATAAGAAGATTTGTGAAACAAGATCGGTGAGATCGAAATCCATGCTGCGCTGGTGAAAACAAATTATGAGATTCAAAGTGTGCAACCATTCTTTTCGAGACTATACGTTCCATGAGCTTAGAAATAACAGGTAAAAGTGTGACGGGACGATAATTTGCAGCGTCAGATCGGCAACCGCCTTTGAAGATAGGTGTTATCACACCGGACTTCCAATCTTTCGGTACAACTCCCTTAAGCAACGAATAGTTAAACAGGCTTGAGAGCGGTTCACAAAGCTGACGGTGACAGAACCTGAGCACATCCGGTGTGATGCCATCCGCTCCTGGGGATTTTCTTACATTTAGTTTGAGCAACAATCATTGGATTTATCGAAATATCACACAGTGTTTCGATTGAATACTCAAAACGTTCTCTAAAACCTTTGGCACGAACACTTTAAAGTAGTCAATTGCCAGCGCATTTGCGGTTTCCAACGCTGTTTCAGTGAGTTTTTGACCATTCTGGATGGGAAAAATACCCGGTTTGACTTTCACTTTCGCGTTCATGATTTTGTAGTAACAGACCTCGCCTTAGGACTTACCGACTTTCGGCAAACCGTGCACATGCATCCCGGTGCGCTTTGTATCCTTTTCGGGGTCATCCGGTCAGGGTTGTGTGCAGTACTGTTCAGTTGTGTGTGCACAGACAGTCGTTCTGTCGAGCGATCGATGATGAATATGGTGAGCGCGACGAAACGCGTTGTTCACTAATAAGAGCAAAGTCAGAATTGATTCCGGCGATGCGCTTCGGTAGTTGCTCTCACGACGTTGAATATATAACCAGTCGAAGAATAATATCTTTCCGACGACGTTAATCCCTTTGAGGAATTGAAGAGTATTAACAGAGTTGCACGCGTAGATCCAATATGGGAAAATCACGATAAATCCTAATTTGCTCGTATTATCGAATACCGCTACGAGAGTGGTATATCCAGAAAGCTGACTTCGAGAGGAGTCCAACAAGGTATAATATATCCACGTACGTGTAAGTGTAAGAACAGTATACCCTGATTAACAGGAGCTCAAAATAATGCGACCGCACGGCATGTTGCAAAACAGATCAGCCGCGATTAATATTTGGAAAGGTGCAAAATTTGGTTAGGCGTCAAGTTGTCGGAATTAGTCGTGATTAAAAAACAGCAAACGACAGCACCAGCATTCAAGATAGAACGGGTGAACCCAATCGGAATGAAAGTGAAATTACAAGTTACAACAGAATAATTTGAGATTGTCTTTCTCGTATCACCAGACACAGCATTACACAGGGAAGTTGTACCGTTAGACTTTATATCACGCAGCGCCAAGCAAATTTCATAGCGAGAACCAATCCGGCCGAATTTCATTGCTTTGACAATGGAAATATTCCTGATTCTAAAGAGGAACCATCAATGAATATGCAATTGAAATGTCAACTCATAATATAAAGTATTTTTTAACTTTATTGGTTTACATTTCCTAGGGACAATTAAAAGCTTTATTCAATGCGTTTAATTATTGCTTAATTACAGAGTTGGGTCTTGTATTGTTCAGGATGGCAAGCTTCGTTGTGAACCTTCTTGCGAGACGAAAATTGACGTATCCGATCCAAAAGATGAGCTAAGTAAGTTTCATGCTTGAGTATTACTGGCAGAATGCTGTTCAATATAATCAATTTGTTCAATGCCATCCTCCAGCATTCTCGCAACACTTCAGCCGGAGGAATCTGCCAGAGAAAGATAGGTTGGAGAAGATAGTAAGTTTGTACCGATTTCATTCACGCTTACAGTTAAACAGGAATCGTTTATATGGCAACAATTTTGTAAAATTGTGTTTAGACTTCAAGATGGTTAGAAGCACCGGCCATGACTTGTAACATATTCATGCAAACACTAATAGGCATAACTATTATAAACGATGTAACTAGTGGGAGCATTTAGAATAGACGGCACTTAATTCATAGGTATCTACGAGTAAATGACGTGCATTTTATTTACTCTTTTCCACCCGTCTATGTTCTCTGTCTTCTAGTCCAAAATCAACAGTAATAAAGGTGGCTAGTTTTTATGAATTGCAAACTTACAATTACTTCATATTCATAGATAAATAGCATAATAGAAAATGTTCACTTCGTGTGGGACTCAGTAGCCCTTGTCTCATGCAGGTTCGTATGCGAAAACATTCGTTCAGTCCATCCTCCAAATGGCGCGATGTCCTCAGTGGCTATATCTACTATAGTGAAGATAGATCCATATGCGTGCCAAAGTCAATCGTGAGTTGAACAAAATAGGAATTGATAGATAATTTGATACATCAATATAAGTATTGTAAAAAGAAGATGATATACCAAAGAGCAAATCATTTACATCCGATCTGAGATATATATTGTCAAAGTGTATTAGGAATTTTGAGTGGTTATTCTCGGATATAAAATGGAAATTCTATCAAGAAATTGATGGAAGAACAGTTGAAATCAAGCCCTAATTAAAGATCCACTAGATTCACTATACAATTAACAGCTTTTTAAATTCATGATAAACTAAATATTAAAATGACGGTTTAATGTGATAATTTTGCTAAAATGTGCAATGCAAATATAAGGATGCCTTTATGTTAGCCCTTGAAATAACCCACAATTTGATTAGTTATTTTTGTTTTACGAATGTGAGCAAAAACATTTACAAGCTCCCAAGTGTCAATCAGATAAAATTTAAGCCCATAAGAGTTGGTCGCAAGAATCTGAGTTGTCGGATCAAATTTTAGTTGAAAAAGATATTATTTATCGAAAGAAACGTCCGGAATCAAATTAAAAGCTGACCAAATATTCATTTGCATGCTTTTCCGTCATTCACACTTTTACAGTCAGACCACAAGGTCAGAAAAGACCGGTGATCATCTCCGGCTTAGTTGGCATGGAGCTGCTCAGTTGATCGGAAAGCACACACTGGACAAGGTTTTAGGTTGCGGGTTGTCCCAATAATTGCTAAATTACTCTTGACAACTATTTTACACTAAGATATTTTTCATAATATTGATAAACATCATTCCCATACGTCATACCACGACGGGATTTTAATTATTCACTTCACAATGAAACAACATGTGTCAAAACCACTGCTTTGTACCAATGATGACGTCATTTTGAAAGCTGCTGTCAAATTTAAGTTAATTCTTCAGTTTAATGTTTAATGTTCACTTAGAATAAATCGGTTAGAGTAGTGCCTAAGTAACCTTCATTTTCATACAGTTTTACTCCGTCAGAGCAACAATGATATTAGGATGATACAAAAGCATTAGGTGTCACATATTGTCTGACAAAAATTCCCCCTTTAATATTATGACTGTATTCTGTCCAAGCGTAATTCAAATAGATATTTATGCAATGTTACACTTAAAGCTACGTTTCATCAGCCCATGCAAATTCAGATCGATTAGACCGATTTCAATGTAATTCTCTTCACATTCACGCCGCGACATCAGTTCTATGTATTGGACGTTGCACCGTAGCGTTGGCAGTTTATCTAATTCCGGAAGTAGTTTCATTCTAGATTCGAGCCTGCCATTATTCTCGGTTGACCAAACAGCCATGCGAACTATGCCAGTTATTTGTTCACCGGATGAGCTATGTGCAGTTCCCAGTTTAGCACACACGCATATGTACATACATCTATACGTATATAACGCTCGGCTGTTAATATATAATTCCATGTTGAAGTCATATAATTACTTGTGATAATTTTGGAAGATCTTTCCAGCTTAAGCAGTGACCTAGATTACATCACCCATATTTCAGTCCTTACCAACACTGCCAGATCAAAATAATTGTGCCGTATGCAGCAAACAGATTCGCGATTGTGACAAACTGGAGTTTCAGAACAAATTATTTCATCGAAGCTGTTTTCGTTGTCGCTTGTGTAATCGGTTACTGGAGTGAGTTGCATTTTTTCGATCAATCACCGTTCAATAAAACCGAAAATAACTCACTACGTATTAGTTTTTGGGTTATATGCAAAATAACGGCGCTACCCTACGATATTTCATTTTCTTATCGTTGAATAGTGCAAATTTCGGAGCCAATTAAGTATTTATCAGAAGCGATATTCCTGAAATGTTTGCAATTTTCTGTCGTTCAATTATGTATATTCGCCTATACTGCACACAAAATAATTTACAGTTGCGTGTACGTACTTAAATTTCATTTACGACATCTTAATGACGCAAATAAAATTTATAAAAAAATGTAGCACTACATAATTTTATGTGAAGTATTGGTTAACCTCGAAGATGTGACGGTTCAAAATGTTTAATTTTCGCAAGCTGATAGACAGTAAGCTTGATTGTGCTCGCCAAATGAGTTAATGCCTAAGCAGAAATCACAGAAAAACAGGAAAGGATAATCATTTTATCTGCTAAAACCTTAAGACGGTAATTTTTATTGTCATTTAACAGTGTTTGCCAAGGGCGTACTTAACACCTTTCAGACGTAGCCTTGCTCATGTTATTTAGTGGACTATCACATAAATCAATGAGATCTGTTATTGTTGAATTGCACGAATTTATCAATCGGAACTTTAACAAATGAGGACTGAGGACTGCTATTTTTCTTAGATAGGTTGTACGTGAGTTGGTATACTTGAAGTTTATGAGAGAAGTTGAATTTCGCTTCATGATTATATCGTGTTGCAATTCGTGTAATTCTTCGTCCAGCTTTAAAGTTGGCATGCCTAATGATCAATTGAACTACTCAGAAACTGTACTTTTAGCGGAAATGTATACAACATGCTACAATATGTTGGTAGTAATTTAGATTTGATCGGATTTTACTCGAACAGGTGTCTTGCGAATGCGAGATCGCATTACTTGACCGTTAACCCTGAATCAATTGCAATATCGGAAGAAGTGTGTAAAGATTGAATGACTAAAATAACGCATTTTGCTACAGCTGTAAAATTCTTGCAAATTTTGTTACTATGTGAGTTCGACTGAGAAGAGGTGATACATTAAGTATAATAAAATGCAGCAATTACCGAAACAGTCTATACTTATGTAATTAACAACTAGTGGGAAATGCTGCACTTATGAATAACAGAATCTAAGAAATGAACTGATCGATTTTTGAACCCAGTAGATTGGAATGAAAATAATCCGAATACTATCCGTTAAAGCAGTTTTCGGATGACGTTTCACTTTTTACACAGATGATTCGTCATACCTAGTGTATTAACCGGAGCGGCGAACGCGATTGAGTAACAGTCCAACCAACAGATCTAAATACACGCATCATTTAATAGTATAACTAAATCCTAAGGATATCAAGTCGTGTACACAATAAGAAGATCAATTTACCAACTTAGCCAGCACAGTGTGAAGTACGTTATGGTAAATGGACTTTGTGGTTCACGTGCGACTGGCTATACATGAATGTGAATGAATCGAAATAGGTTTGAAAAACGACAATTGAATAATAATCAGCATTTTGAGTTTAATTAATATTGAAGCGAATGTTGGATGAGGCTGGCACGACAAAAATGTTAAATAACAAAACAATTATCTACACACAAGGTCATGATTAGTGTACTCACACTGGTTGATAAATCATGCTCTTTAGATATAATCTGTTAGGTTTTGGTTCATGTTAATACGTATATAGTACTCATCAGCAATAAACATTTATCATTAATAATATTTTGATCATATAATCATATTATGCGACTTTGTGAAGAAATGATAAACACATCAACTGATGTCCTTTCGTCCTTTACCATAAAACAGGCTTCGTTTTGTTTGCTCGCATCATGTGGGGGCAGTATAAGTAGTAACCGGGTGACGCAAAATAGTGAACAAATAATAAATCAAGCCTAAACTTCAAGTCACTATTTTATAACTTTGGTCCAATCAAACTAAGGTATCACATTATCATGGTGTAATACTAAGGCTTTAAACAACTATCAGCGTTTTCAAACTCTAAGAAAACGTTTAACCAAAATCAGTGTTCATGTCATTCAGTAGATGAATTAAGCGTTTTTGGCCATACTGTACGATGTCATCTGTCTTGCATTTCGTCATATACCAACAAATCCTTTTGGGACTGTCGTGCAGATGCCGGAGCGGGTGCGTAGTTCATCCTGGTTGTATGAAAAACCTAAAAGTGGAAAATATTCCTATTGTATTGCATAAATATTGGCAATAGAGCAAACTAAACATATCCATGAGAAGCTGAAGAATTTGCATTGCTCCTTTTTAATATGGATACAAATTTACCATCTATCCAACGACTTGCTTATACTCAAAGCGAATCTCTCTATGATATCAATCAAACTGCGGCAGAAAATGGCCATGAATCATCGGTGTATCTTAACGTTTCTGTCTAGATTGATCCTAATGAATTCGACTCGTTATGAAGCACTATACAAAGCTTATACATGATACTTTAGATAGTATCCACCCATTTGTGAACATTATAAACAAAATCTAGATCATTTGGAAAAAAGTAAACCATCGCCTAAGGTTAATTTGATCACAACGGTCATAAAGACTGTTGTCGGAATATCTTTATCTATTTATCAATATTAATCTGATAAAATAGAGGTCTCGAGACTGGCTTTTTCACACGATGAATCTTGAGCAAAACTTTAAATTTTTCAAATGCTTTCAGCTTTATCTTTACCAACAGGATCATTATTTTCTACACATTAATAGATTCTTTGAAAAGAATGAGATGTATTGACAGATCGTACAAACTTGAGTGGACAGCAAATCATCAATGTTATAGCGATTTGTCTAAATATGAACCACTTAATTTTTAATGGACACTTATACAAGCAAAAGGAAGGCTTTCTAAGGCTTCACCTATTTACCCAGTGTTAAGGAATATGTACTTGGAGCATTTTAAAGAGTTAGCTCTAATGATGATGCTCTTCAGCCAAAGACAAGGTGGAGTTTTGTCGATAATACTTTCGTCATCATAAAAATGCGATTGATTGGAAGCATTCCATAGTTACCTTGAATACTTGGATCCCAAAATCCAAGTTACAAATGAGATTGAGTCGACAGAAGGGACACTTCCATTCTTGGACTGTCACGTGCGAAAGCAGAATGCTACAATAAGCACTACGGTCTATCGTAAGCTGATGGACACAAATGCGGTCTTGCTGTACTCATCAGCGCACCCCCAAAAAGTATTTAATGCAGTTGCGAAATAGCTGTTCTACAAAAATGAAAACTTTTGCAGCGATGTCACCGACAAAAAGCGAGCCCATCATGAAGTTAGTCGTCGGCTTGCTGATCATGGTTACCCTAAGAATGCCAAATGAAACGGGTAAATTACCCAGCACCCTAAACGGAAAAAGTTTGGCGTGTAACAGTTTCTATACCTTACGTTAAGGAAACGTCAGAGGGGATAAGTCGAATCTTAAATAACTCAGGTATACGAGTAACGTATAAAAGAGGTAGAACTCTTCGATCTATGTTAACGTATCTCAAGGATAAGACACCTTCAGGCTGCGAGACGAGTTGCGTATATGAAATCAACTGCAAGTGTTGCTCGTGAATATATATCTGGCAAACATCCAGAGAGCTCACTACTAAGATAAGTGTACACAAAAATCGAATCGGTAAGCAGCCACGCAATTCCAGTGAATATCAGTCACTGGTCAGAAATTTAGCACTAGCTGAACACGTGCTGGACATAAGTCACAGCGTTGATCTTGATAACGTAGACATGATAAGGCAGGGAGTAAAACCATACATGGAACGGCTTCATGCTGACGCGGTTGAGATGACAAAGGCAGGTAAAAATGCAGTCAATAAAGTGGATGGAGCTGATATTTCCACAATTTGGCGTCCGGTTCTGCAGTGGATAAACATTAACCTGTTGACCCTTAGTGTGCGCACTAAGCACTCAATCGAGCTAATCTGTCAGCAGATGTCATTCACACCTGCACAGACCAAAACAATTTAGGGATTCAGAAGCGAAACGTTACCAAAAATTTACTATAACCGATTCATTGCAAACTTTATTTTCATGACTATGGACTCCCGATCGGACTCGAATATTTTCAAATACTTTGCTAATTTAGGGATTATACAGCACGTAGGGGTGGTGGTGCGTCAGTTGATATTGATCGCGCTAGTCTATCTTAACGAGCGCAGCACTTACCATGGCCTGTGCAGTTCTTAACCAGCTTAGGATTGGTCAGGTGACTGAAATTTAAGCTTGATCTCTGTTCGTACTGACACCCTTGGTCTGACGAAGCTTCTGAGGCAGAAGCGAAACGTTACCAATAAACTACTCTCACCGATTCATTACAAACATTCTATTTTCATGATTATGATTTCCCTATCGGTCACGAACATTTTCTATTACATTGTTAACAATAACCACATTACCCCCGCGTTGTACGTTAGCACATCGATTGTCTCGATTCATCCCTGAGGTCAACTTGTCCAACGCTAATTGCGTTCACCCACGAATCCCACAACACGATAGATAGCCTAGTAGTCAAACTTGTTTGTTACGCACAAGACAAATAACAAAACACACACCTCTCTTATATAAGTAAATCAAACAAACACAACGCTGATCCTGTGTGTCCAGACCGTCACTTCGATCTGATTTGCCAATCCGTTTTGTGACAACCGATAAAATTCAAGCCGTCGCCACGCAGAGATCGTTTGATCAACATTGACGAATTACATATCATCATTTGATTGCTGCTGACGTTCTCCATCTTCTCATACTTTTGAAAACCGAATTGGTACGGGTTCGCGATAGTCGTTGTCGGGCTTTTCCCGCTTTTGTTTTGTGCCAGTGGGTGTTGGTGTGCATATTATCCGAAAGCTTGTGATTACCACTCATCGCTAATACTCTTTGCACATCCACAATCGGTAATCTCGATTGGATAGAGAATTGATGTAGCGATTGATCCAAAGACCTATCTAAAAACGATTGAGGCGCATTCAGAATGTCATACATGTAAACTGATTCAGAAAACCTGAAGTTTTTATTATAATTCAATTCAATTCAATTCAATTCAATTTTAATGGTCTAAAAAGCATATAGCTTTACAAAAAACCACAGAATAATATGACAACAACGAATAATATAACAAGCAAAAATGGGATTAGATTGCTTACTGGGCAGTTCAAAAATCAAGTAAATATCCAAGGGCAGAAATTGTTTTCGATTGGTGGGATAACAAATGTAGGTGTATGGTGTTAAGATGTATAGTTTTCTTCAATGCACGGGTTTAGGGTCAAATAGGCATCAAGGCTTCTCTTGAAAGTTTGCTGGTTTGGTGAGTTCACAACATTATCTGGCAGATTGTTCCAAGTAAAACAAACTCGCACGGCAAAAAATGTCGTCTGCAGTTTAGTCTCGAGTGAGGGACAGTTAGAGTAAATGTGTGAGCTCTTGTATTATGCGAGCTCCGTAGATTCAATAAGCATTGTAGAGGGTGATTTTCAGTATTCAAAATATTGTAAACCAGAATCAAATCCCCTCGGAGACGACGACGTGGATAATCAAATAAATTTAGCGTTTTGATTCGCTCGTTGTAGGGTTTCCGGCTGAGTCCAGTGACAAGTTTGGTAGCTCGATGATATATTCGTTGCAAAGTCGCAACATCTTTTTTAAGCCATGGCGACCATGCTTGAACCGCATATTCCATCGTGGGCCTGATGTACGTATTTATAATACAGGGAATTGTCTGTTTTGAGAACCTACCGAAAATTCTCTTTAGGAGTGACAATTTCTGTGATGTTTTGCGATAGACGTAGTTGCAGTGGCTCGACATCCCTAGGGTGTTGCTTATTAACACACCCAAGTCCCTTTGTTCCATGGTCCACGAGAGGCTGTGTGTTCCAAGAAAATACTGGTACTCCACATATTTGCCAATGTTTAACATGTGACACTTTTGGAAATTGAAAAATATGCGATTTTTTAGGGACCAAGCCTGGAGGTTGTCCAGATCCTTCTGGAGCAGTTCGCAGTCTTCCGACTTACTTATCTTAGACCAAACTTTTATATCGTCCGCGAACAGTACGATCTTGCATTTGATGAGAGCTGGTATGTCATTAGCATAAAGCGCGAAGAGGATTGGTCCGAGGACGGATCCCTGAGGCATTGAATTGGGGCTGATCAAATTAGAAAAGATAAAGCATATTTGAATGATTATAATTTTTTGATGTCTATTTGGGTATCTAACCAGTTCAAAAGATTTCAAAAGCGTCTTACTCTTAATTTCATGACGCCAAATACGTCATCAACATGGCATATTACAACTTGGGATTAATATCAAATTACATCATATACATGTATGTTACAACTGTTGCCAATCCTACATAATCGAATAAGATTTGCATGTAACCATTTTCTTCTAAGTAAGCAGTAAAATCAGTTCCCCTGGGGATACTCCATGTTGCTCGCAATGAAGTTCGAAGATGCAGTTTTTCACCCATCTGGCCTCAGATTATAGCAGATCAATCACGAATTTCTTATTATTATTATAAATAACTTATCGGTGAATTATATCCCAATTAAATATTTACTGTGGTATAAAAAGATACCGAGAGTATTCTTGAACCAGATCGATTTGAACTACCACTAACAACGAGATAACGGTTGAGAGTAACATCATGAGGATGTTCACAAAAAGCAATGTTATGTAATGTCATTTTAAAGCGAAAGTCGTGGCTCATATTTTCTTCAAATTGTTTCGTCTTTCTTATTTGTCGTCATTTTTGTAGTTTGACGAAGTTCCAACTAATCGACGGTGAACGGTGTTGTCATCCAAGCTGCCTGGAATACCACCAAACTGCGTGTGAGTTTCGTGTAAAATTTATGGGGTTGAAATCAATTATTTATTAACTATTGATTGTAACACTTGTAATGTACATTCATGGTCAACATCGTCCGAAGGAAGTTAACAACAATATATTGTGAATTAATTTTAGAGAAATAATCATTTCTTCTATTCAATAAAAGTGTCCGTTAATTAATAATCTGCACATTAACCTCACTGAATCACAGAGCATGAAAAATTATATCGGTCTGAATGACCTCGTGGCACATGTATTCAGATTTCAACATTCAAGTAATCATTTTGTGTTCGAATACGATAAATTGCGCTAAAATTAGCCAGTAGAGCAACAATCAAGTTTGTGTGTATATGAGAAATATTTGCAGCGAACTTTCAGGTGGCATTGTTCAAATTAGCGACACATATCTCCTTGTTGCAGATTCGCGGAAGTATATTCAGCCGAGCGTGATGAACAATCCCCTAAACGGACAGACCAAAACTACATCATATATTCCCGGATCAGCAGTAAGCATTTCAGTTTTTGCGGACCTAAAATCGTTGGACGAACGTATCATGAGGGACAGTCAAAGCAGTTCAAGTCTATTTAAATGAAAATTCTATGAATGTTTTATTTTATTAATACGTAGACAATAAAGATCCTGATGTTAAAGATAAAGCATTTTAAAATTTTGAAGTTTCGCCCAAGATCCATCGTGTGAAAAAGGTAGTTTCGTACTTTATCAGATAATTACTGATAAATAGATTTAGATATTCCGATAACACTCTTTTTTGACCATTGTGATCAAATTAAACTTAGGCATGATTTACCTTTTGGTCCAACTGATTTAGATTTTGATTATAATGACCACAAATGGGTGGATACAATCTAAAGTATCATGTATACGCTTTATAAAGTACTGCATAATGTGTCAAATTTATTGGGATCAATCTAGACAGAAACGTTAAGCTTCACGGAGGTTTCATGTCTAATTTCTGCTACCGTTTGATAGAGAGATTCGTTTTGAGTATAATCAAGTCGTGGTTAGATGGTAAAATTCTTTTCATATTAATAGGTAGCAGTTGGATTGCTTATGGTTCTCATGGTTATGTTTAGTTTGCTCTATTGCCAATATTTATGCAATACAATAAGAATATTTTCCACTTTTAGGTTTCTCATGCAACCAGGATGAACTATGCATCCGCCCCGGCATCTGCACGACAGTCCCAAAATGACTTGTTGGTATATGATGGAATGCAAGACACAAAACATCGTACAGTATGGCCAAAAACGCTTAATTCATCTACTGAATGACATGAACAATGAATCTGATTAAACGTTTTCTTAGAGTTTGAAAATGCTGATAGTTGTATAAAGTCTTAGTATTACACCATGATAATGTGACTCCTCAATTTGATTGGACCAAAGTTATAGAATAGTGACTTGAAGTTTAGGCTTGAGTTATTATTTGTTCACTATTTTGTGTCCCCCGGTTTTTGCTCATACTCTTTCCACCTGATGAGAGCAAACAACACGAAGTCTGTTTTAGAGTAAATGACGAAGTTAAATCATCAGTTGATGTGTTTCTCGTTTCTTCACATAATATTATTATTATATTATGATAGTATTATTAATGATAAACGTTTATTGCTGATGAATACTATATACGAATTATCATGAACAAAAACGGAACAGATTATAGCTAAAGCGCAAGAATAATCAACCAGTGTTAGTACACTAACCTAGCACTTGTGTATAGAAATTTGTTTTACAGTTGTTTTGCATTCCGCTTCAATTGTTTATGCATACTTCGAGTTGTAGGCACCTCATCACAGTTTGTGTGTGGTTATTTTTATAAATCCTATAGTTGATTAACCTCCGCCCATCCTCATTTTAATGATTTTTTAATGGTTGTTTATCTAATAAGTGTGCGACAAATGTACTACTGTCCGTAATGTTGAAGAAGAAGTTGATGGCGATGAACGCACGATTTTAGAATGAGTTATATCGAATTTAGACTGAAAATGATCATATTTTTGTCTGCAATAGATTTTCGCGTATTTGCACGTAGTAAAGCATCATTTCATAATCCTTTAAGGTAGTTCAATTTCGCTCAGTATAATGTCACACAACATGTGATTGCTTAAATTTCAATTTAGTGATCGTCAATCTTCGATGTCAACATTTCATTTGCCAATTACTGGATGTTTTTGCATTAAAAATTAGTCAGGAAACTTGATGGACAACAACCCTTTTTCATGAAGGTAGTTGAAAATATTTCAGACCGATCGGACACTTTTAGATTGTGTAACGAACCGTATATATAAAATCAAATGCATGACTTGCCTCGCTATTTACACGCCACAAACATCACGAGAACTTTGCACTAGGATCAACGAACATAGAATACAAATCGGAAAAAATCCTGCAATTCCTATGAATATCAATAATTGATACGGGATTTTGCCTAGCTGAACATGCTCTAGACACAGGTTACAGCGTGGACTTTCATAATGTGGAAGTGATATGACGTGCGCTGAAACCTCATAGATAAAGACTTTACGCTGAGGTGGTGGAAGTAGCGACGGCTGGTGTGAATGCAGTCAGCAAGGTAGATGGGGCAGATATCCGTTTCTGCAGCGGGTTGAGATTAACGAGCATAACGCCTAATGCACACGCGATTACACAGGCATTCTTATCGGTCAGTTGACATTGTTCACACCTGCACTGACAAAGCAATTAAGTCATTATACAGCATACAACCTACAAAGATTAACGTGCGTAACCACTAATGTGCACATGGATTACGCAAGTAGTCGGTTATCGGACGTCGTTAGCACCTGTACAAAATAAAAAAATTAGGGGTTCGAAACAGGCAGGGGTGGATCAGTTTGCTTTGATTTCGTCTCTCAATTTTAGTTAACTTGGATTGATCAGGTGAATGCTATTTAAACTTGAACCCCTGTTTGTTCTGACGAAGCTTCTGTGTCAGAAGAGAAAAGTTACTCAAAATCTGCTCTAACCGATTCATCACCAGAGCTGTTTCATCCTAAAATTACACCCACTTTGAATTTATTTGAAGTATGTGAGTTAACCGTTTGTCAGTCATCTATTAATCGCAAATCTGTTCAAGTGGAATAGCTTGACTGTTTTATATCGGGCACGCCCAAATCGATCATCATTTTTGCACTAAGCAATAAATCGCGGTAGAAAAACAAAATGATGTGGTATTCGGATGTTATATTAGACGACATGAAATACACAAGTGAAAAATAAGTTCCACAAAACCACTTATCACACTTAAGTGTCCGTGTAGTCAGTCATTACCAAACCACTGTTTTGTTTCGTCATAATATGTTTCTCAATCTACGACACTGCTTTCTTAAAAATCTTTATGTACACATTATTCGAATAGCGTGTCTGTCGATTTCTTTTCCCAGGAAAAAATTATGAACACAGTAAACGATCGCTTATGCCATAGATGTGGCAAAAAAGTCTACGTTGTCGAGCAAATGCGTGTTTTGGGCAGATTTTACCACCGGAGTTGTTTTAGATGTACAATGTGCAATCGCACTCTCGAGTAAGCCATATTCACTAAAGACAAATTTATTAACAGCCCCGTTCCTCTGTTTATAATGTTATAATTAAAAGCATGAAAATGTTTTGTAGCAAAACTGTATAAGCAATTTAGGTTGAGGAAAAACCAATGCGTGGGATGCTTTTGAAACCACAAGTCCCAAAGGAAACCAAATTGAGTTCAGAATATTTATGCACACAAAAATGGACAACTTAATGTAAACGATAAACGAATGTGATTCGACAAGTTTGTCCATAAAGCAATCTATTTGCTACAATTATACACCACAGGGTAATTAGAGGCTTCGCCGGATCCGGATTAATGTGAATAAGCGTTTCAATTGTTAACAAGGCTAGAGTAAACTTGAGTTCAAATCCGTTTATCGCACTAATATTGGTTAGAGGCTTATTGCAACCAACCTTAATGGCCTCCACCTGATAAATGGGTGAATGAGTGTATATTAGCTCACCACTACAATCGTCAATTTTGAGCGTCTTGAGTGTTTCGCCGTGAATCACATTGTGATAGGCTATTTGAAAATCCTTATCAGTGAAAATAATTCTATTTAAAGGTTGCATGCAAGTATATCTATGTTTAATACTCTACCACAGTTTCATGGCTAACTGGAAATATTCGTTTTGTCTTTGACAATGAAGGCACACAAAATAATGGAGGGGGAATTTGGCAATTCAATTAATGCTCATAAAATTTCACGATAGTATCTCCTTTAATACAAACTGAAACTAGTAGGCACATAGCTTCCCACGATATTTCATTCAAAAGTAGACAATACAAAAGTTCTGGTAGGTGGGCTAGATGCTACAAACACTAGTTGTAAGCAGCCTGAATTAACTAGATAAGAAACTTTTTAGTTGCGCAGTTCATTCGGGCAACTCGAATTTTCTCTGGAGAGATTTTGACGTAAGATTTTATGCTACTACGAAGTGTTTTGAGTGGAAATAATTATTCCTCATACGTTATCAAAAGAATTATACGTACAATACCTAGATCGCAATTAATGTTATTGGTACCGAAGAGATCTTATTAAATTCAACTTCAATTTACGAAGGACGCTGATACCAACACTCGGACCAGTGAAGTAAAAAGGCAAGTTAAAAGAACGTTTTGCTTTTGTAAAAGTGGGAAAAACTTTTACTGACAAACCGAGTATCATACAGCAACTTAAAGGTGAGCTACCTCTTTAGTCAACTTAATGTGCGTTTACAAATTCATTTCTCACAGTGGTGTGTGAGGCATGGGACGTCCGACGAGGAAACTATAAAAGCTAAATAATGAAGACCACCTATGTTGGTCTAACAAAACGTGTTATCGGACAGCGAACAGTTCGAATCTAGCCTATCTGGTTGACACAATTCACCGAGTTAAAATTTAGAATGCGTTCTCACGAGTTTGGGTGTTTCTTCAAAACATAGCATGGAGACATTGCTGGCGCATTTTGAGGACAATGATGGCGACAGCAAATAAATCTTTAGACTAAGTGTAGCCGTCCACAAAAGATCACTTCGTAATCTATCTTTGTGTTGACCCAGACCGGCATCGACCGAATCAGCTTAAGCAATAGCCAATGGCATTGATTTTTGTTTAATAATCGAAGCAGATCAGATTAATTTTTCCATTTTTCTCATACATGTATTGTAAATTTTTCTATGTTATTATTAAACTAAACCTTGCAACTTGAACTAACAGAATCAGGGCTGTCAGGTTTAGTTGTGAAATAATTAGCGATGTGAAGTGGGCTATGATTCCTTGTAAAATTTGTCCCAACTCATAGAATGTGTTGTACAATGCCGCTGTACGTTTTCGCCTACTTCGAATTTTTTTCAAAAAAAAGCATGAATCAAGTTGATTCCGTGATTCAAAGGTACACCGATTTTCGTTTGTTTGTAGTATCGTCCGATTCAGTGTGCACGAAGGTCAACCATATTGTATCCCTCATCATCAACATGTATCCAGAAATCGCAGTAAGTTTTACATTGTGATCAACGACCTACCGCATAATTCATGAAGGGCATGCCCAACATTTCTGGTTAATTTGAAATATGGCATTATTAAACGTTGCCTTAAATAAAATATCAAAAGCGTTTGTAGATGATTAACTTATTTGCTTAACTATATAAATGTGCTGGGATAATTTTTATAAGTAAAACGAATTTCGCGGGTTTTCACAAGGGCGGTTTTACTTTGCTTACATCTTTACAAGGTCCATTAGCAATGTCTGGCCGTCTGAGGTCATTCGTCGGAGAGAGGAGGATTGTTATCCTCCAACCACGAAGTTTCATTCAGACTTATTCAAACAGTTCACTCATAATTTGTTTCATTCAATAGATGTCCTCAAAACTAATATTCAGTTGCAAAAACCAAACTAATGTTGACTCAAATTTAAAACGAATACAAGGTTCAAAGACCCATGTTTATACTGCTAACAACCGTTCCGGTTACATGTATTCCTTGAAACCTAGCAACGAAAAATTGTTTGAATTCCATTTCAAACCCGTCTATTAATAAATTATGAACAAAAAGGCCATTATCTACTATGGAACATCTTCAGTTAAAGATGTAACAATTTTCATTTCAGATATTTACAAAATAATTAACTTATACAATGTAGCTTGCAATGCAAATTTTAAGCTACCGTATAAGCCATTGAACGAAGTTCCCACGTTTCATTATTTGAAGTTTTACTACAAATAAAGCTTCAAGGCATCTAGTAACAAATAAAAAGCAAGTTGTTCTTGTTTGCAGGATAATAACTTGTCATTTTATCGAATAATGTAATAATTATAACATATTGCAATCTGTTTACTTCAGCAGAATCAACATTGGCATATTGATTGAGTTAAATACTAATCTAAAACAGTTTTCAAAACCATCTTCTCACGTTATAAAACAAAACCGAGATCACCCATGCCCACCGGTACTACATTCAGCCGTGGATTAAATTATCCTACTAAAACGCATGTAACTTTATGTTGCGTTGTATCAAATAAGAAAATGTTTTTGTGTCTAGAATTTATGCTGATTTCATGCTACATAAATCCGCAAAAAAAGCAATTTCATCGGTTAAGGAAAAACGATTAAATGATGTTGTCATTGAGTGTAACAAATTCGTGACTGAGAGTGAAGTTATTCAAGAATCAAAATATTGCGGTTGAAAAAGGCAATCGTTTTACATGTACCATTGGATAACAGCTATAAAAATACAGAGGATGCAATCAAAATTCGCTTGAGGTGTTCAGGTTGTGTGGCTTCATATGGTGTCAATATACAGCGCCGATAATGGAGTGCTCTGTGTTATAAGCATCCATTTACCATTTGAAATCACGGATCGTAGGAGTGTTCACAATAACCAGTGATAGAGATTTCCACAGAAAAATATACGCGCCAAGAAGAATTGACGTCTAAAATCGAGTCTTGAGTGCGGTATAACGAGGTTGATTTGGATTTGAATCTGAAGGAAGTCAAACAATGAGTTGTAGTGACCTCGTTTAGTTCAGAGAGTGCTTCCCTGAGTCTCCAAAAGTCGACTTTACGAATGACACTCGTCTCGTCACGGTGTCTCAAAGCACTACAGATATAATCGAATACGAGCACGACATGGTCACTCCTCCCCAATGGAGTTTCGATAGCCGATGCGTTCGAAATCAAAACAAGGTCCGTTTGTCTCTCTCGTTTCAGTACACATACTTATTGCAGATTTTATTATTATTCCAATAAAATCCCGTTACTTTATATTTGTTTGGCAACTGTGGACACTACGTCTCGTTTAATTTCATTTGAAAAGGTACAAGTGCCACCAATTTACGCTCACATTACCCGGAAAATGAAGTTTCCGAAAGCAACATCCAACCGAGTGCGAAAGATAAATCAGTGAGTTGCTATTTTTCTTCTTCTTCTGGTAAAGATCCACCACGGATGCCCACCCCAACATTTGACAGGTTTCATTCCATACCGCATAACAAGACTATACGTTCCGGTATCAGGAGTGAAAATTGGTTTCACAAAGTTAAACGAGGTGCGCAATACCTTATAGATCAATCCCGCATGGATGGTGTTTGTGTAAGCTGCGTAACACAACCACCAGTATCACCAACTTTTTACTAGCATTTGGTCAACACATACGCTGTGTTACTGAAAAATGCGCTTGGCAGCTACTCATGCATAATGGAGATAGTGTTTAAAGCATTTATATTTCAATTACAAACGCTCTTATATCGCTGGTTGGATTCACCAAAGACTTACACCGATTTCGAATTCTCCAACGGAGATATTTCCCAAAATTCGACTGTTTTTGTACTACATTAAGAAATAATCCAGCGCTGCAATATATTCGATGCAGTGTTAACATGCTGTGTAAACCAGATTTTACAACATTTTTACATTATTTAACATGCAAGTTGTATTCAGTACATGTATAAAAGCACTCACAACTTATGAAATCCACTCAACGTTTTCAAAGCAATTCTTAAGCAATCAGATAGAGAAGATTTTGTGTTACGTTTCAGCGCTGTGAGCTGTATCTAATATATGCTCCGCTGAGGCATATTTTCGGTTTACTTCGATTAATACGTGAAGTTAACTGGGAGTCTGTCCTAAGTATACACTAGTGCAATCCTTATATTTGATTCTCTAGAGGCTATTTCCGACACTTGATAACGGTGTCTTGGACTCGAGGTGCACCACGACCGAACAGATAATAATTCCTTTCTTTTCTCACACGCATAAACGCCATGTTCAAAATTCTACTGATCGCTTTGAAAGTACCTTTAACATACGGTATAGAAACCGCATCTCGCTAATTTTCTCTGATTTCACCTATGGCTACTTTACCCTCAGCAGTTAGCTATCGCAAAACGTTTTGATAGCCGTGTTCTAATAAGCCTTGCGTATCTGCACGATGATCCTGTTTTGTACATTTTCAATATTGCTAACGTTTTCCATTTTGTGGAAGACCTGGCACTGATGAACAGAGGCGTATATTAGGACCGCATCTGTATCGATAGGTTTCCTATAGACGGAAGTTTGATCTTTTTACCTACATTTTACGCCAAACAGTCTAAAATGGAAGGGTTCCTGTGGAAGATTGCACATTCTTTGTGACTGTTATCATGGGGTCTTATTCGGTCATATAGAGCCATATAGATTTTCCAGTTTAATGATGACAAATATGTTATTGACGTATCACCATTACAGCTATGGTATATTTTGTCAAATTATAAAGGCCTTGTACTCAAAGTGCTGCATATACGCAGTCACGAGTACTGAATATATCGGTAAAAGCACTGAGATCCCTACGTGTTTTTAATATAATTGCCTATTAAATACAAAGTGGTTCATGTTTAAGTAAACTGATATGCCGTTGATTATTCGCTGGACGCGCATATGTGCACCGTCCAACAAACTGGCTTACACACTGAGTTGGGTAAATTGGCCACTGATCCTGGTTTTGCCTACAGCACATCACATCCCCAGGCTTAATATAGGTGGCTTTGTAGTACAGTCAAACAGATATGGTGGGTGGAATGCTTTTTCGTCCTGCTCTGTTTTCGGACATCACTGATTCCCATACATACATTTTTTCAACATTCAAGGTAATTCAAGGTTTTTGATGGTCTACAAAGCAACAAGCTTAACAACAACCATAGGATGGTAAAAATTAAAATTTAAGTGTATAAACAATATAAGAACATATATTAAACAGTATACAAGTGTTCTGGAAACGAATAATGCAACAAAAATTCGTCTAATTTCGTTTTATAGTCATGCAAGCTAGTGGCGTGAGCAACGGTTTAAGGTAAACTGTTCCAAGTAAAACAGACACGGACAGAGTAAAAATACCTTCTACAGTTCAGGCAGGAATGGGGTACGACCAGCACATATTCATGGGTCCGATAATTCCTCGTATCCCACATGAACGGTCCCAAACATATTCCAATCATTCATTCAGCTTTTGCTCATGTTTAGTCTGTGTATTTCCCAGTTACCTGTCATAAAGTAAGGGCGCTTGATACCAACATACCGTTAAACATTATTTTCTTTTTCATGGGCAGATTTTGATTAATCCGCTATCAGTAGTAAAAATTGATTGCTAACTAACAGCAATCAGTATTCACGTGTTTTTCATCAGCTTGTCATGTGAATCTGAAATGCCACAAACCCGTTTTGTGTGATGTACCTGAATGTTTGTGACTTGTGCGTTGCATTTCATTAGTATAAATCTGAATTCTGAAAGAGGAAAGTGCGAATTGCTCTGACCATGTACGCATCATCTGACGGATTGTTGGCAAACAATCAAAGTGTTTATTTCTTCCAGCCTAAAGAAAGACATCCGGTCGATGTCGCACAACATATTTCTCGTTCGCAAACAGTCTACGCAAATTCGTCGTCGGAACTTGATGGTAAACGTATTGTAAGTGCTACATTTCAAACTGATTCATTCGTTTGCAGAATGATTCACAATTTGACCGCGCGAGGCATAGGATAATTCGTTCTCAAACAGTCCCAGCTGCAGCTTCACCTGATATACCGAGCAAATACGCTGTAAGTTTGATAGTGTCACATTATCGAATATTCGTATGTATGCAGAATAATCCAGGCACTTCACGAACGCTTGGATTATATGCCGTAATTAAAACCACTTAGTTCTCCCGAATGAAAGTAATGTACACTAGATATATGTAGTTAATTTCTGTATATACATTTTTCGAATACGCGGAACAGCTCTTATATCAGCATAATTATTATAGCAGTACAATATGAAAGTGATTTATTCGCACACTATATCCACTGAAATCTTCTGTGTGATAACTTACGTTATTGCTTTCTATACCAAACTAGCTAGAAAAAATGCGCGAAGCGCAGCATATATCCCCCGTTCTGAGTACCAAAGTTCAAACCATTCCATACACGGAGACTGAGATACAGCTGGCGGCAGCGCCTGCAACTCCATCAGCAAACATGGCCCCGAAATCGTCAAGTCTTCATGTGAGTTTCATTTTTTATTATTTTAAAATTACATTTGCCTCAATGGCACGTCTCTGTGTGGATTAGACGTTCAAATTTTAATGACACTCGAACCGAGAGATATAAGTAAGGTTCGACATTACTTTGGTTTCGCAACCGGGTAATAATATGGTAGATACGATTCGGTGCTTGCATCTCGTATGATGATAGTTAGAATAGGCTATCCAACGTTGTCATAATTGGAATGAAATTTAGGTAAAAACAAAATAAGATCATAAGAATATAATTATTAAATATATATATGATGGAATTGGCTGTCTTTGCTTAATATTGAATTATTCAATGCCGTTTTACGTTTTTATTTAAATTTTTGAAATTCGAAGCTTGAAGGTAACTGACCTGTAAATGATAGTTGAATGAAAGTGTGGGGATCTGTGCAAAGTAATGCGCTAGTCACTCGTTAAATTTTAAAATTCCAGACTGAGTCATTCTTGATTCAGTCTCTCAGCCACAAGCTCTTTTGTTTGATTATTGTGTAACTGAGCAACACATTTTTATAATCTAACCTCAGGTACAAAGATCACCGAACTAAAATTCTATCCTCAATCAACCTAAAGTATACGGTAAAAATTAATATTGGAAGTAAATAAAACAACCACCAGATAGATGTGAAGATATTTTGACAGTGGATTTGTTGTAACACAATTTTTAAGGTTCTCCGTTGTTGGCCTAACTATGTAAAGAGTGGAAGGTAATCTGGTTCGAATTGTATAAAGCGTTGGTACAGGTTCTTCGGCGTACAAAATCGCTTTTAAAGGAACAGTTGCAGCCTCGTTTCATCGTGTGTTACATCTAGTAAAGACGCTTACTTCTCACGAGGATAACAATTATCAATCGGCAGCATGAATTTGGTTCCCAATTCGTTCGAAATATACCTGAAGCAATTCTTTTCCATAGTCAGATTATCAAACGTTCTAAATTGACTTATCACTGTTAATATGTTCATGGAGTGGTGAATGATAATAATTGCTGTTGTTTAATAATTTAGGCTATTTGATATGCTCAATTTCGCAATTTTTCAATGGGTGCAAAAGCCACTATTCTTTGCATCACTGCCCCGTTGTCAACATTAAACCATCGGAATTCAAAAATTCTGGATTCGAGGATACAAGAAGTTTTGGTTAAAAATGTTCATACTTTACAACAACACAATATTACAGTATGAATAGAAATGTGAATAGAAATTATAGTGTATCACGGGCAGAGCGTGTTAAATATAAAGCTCACGAATGATGTTCGTTTGCAAAAATAATTCAAATTTAAATATCGCCAGGCGAGGAGAGTCCACCACGTTTTGGGGTAGAGAATTCAAAATAAATATAGCACCTATGACATAAAATGGTGCAGACAATCGATAAGGTAACTTGGGACGTGAAGGAATGAGGTATGTACACGTGTCACTTTCTTACCACAAACTTCCAACAAGTGTCTAAGTGAATATCCATCGTCAGACTTCATTCTATAGATCAGAATAATATCGCGCCTTATCCTGTTTTGGGTAAATTCTTATTGACGCAGACGCCACAATCTTTCGTTGTACGGAACTTTGCGAAGACCAATCACTAACTCTTTCGCTCTGTGATGGATTTTATCAGATTGCACTATCTTTACGCGTCCAAGTTACCCAAACCTCTACCACATACTCCATCGTAGGGTGAACGTACACCTTCATTATCCTTGGTTACGTTACCCACGAGAATCTTCAAAATATTCTTCGAAAGATAACTAACAATCTGTTGGCCTGCCGATATATATTCTGTCGGTGAACCGTACATTGTTCCATTGTGCATTGCTCGATAATAACCGTGATTGTAGTATGAATATTTGTTGAAAACTTTCGGAACCAATAATTCAACTATCGCGTAGGCTATCAATTCAAGTGAAACAGACGGGCAATTCTGTCACACATGCGGTCGGATTGTACATCCTTATTTACGCATCGCCGTGCCAGGAAAAGTATACCACATCGATTGCGCCAAGTGTTACATCTGCCAGATCAGCTTGGGGTAAGCGTGATTATCTTCATTCATCCTTAAACTATTAATTTCCAACAATCATTGGAAACTTTACTCCGTCATTTTCAGTCTATCGAATTACAGAGATTTGGGTGGAAGACTTTATTGCTCACCTCATTATGCTCAGGCTAGTAAGTTCATTTAAACAATTAGCAGCGAGCACATTCATTTATCTCAGTAACAATAATCTCATTTCAATATTTCATTTATTTCAAAAACAGAAGCCGAACGGATTGAAGGACATCGTAAACCAGCGATTCCAAGACCGCAGTCTGCTGTTGATGTGAGTTTATTGTGAACGTGATTGTGAAACTACTTGGATCTCAATAACTTACGAAGATTTGGTATATTATGGATCAATTCGAATAAGACAATCGAATGTGGGAGGCGTGATGATTTAAATTAAAATTTACGCCAAAATGGCTTGACGACTGATATAGCTGGACTATTTTAACATTTTCCTACATGTCACAGTAAATCGCGATCAGCAACATTAACAATAGGAAACTTTTTTCATGTTGTGAATTTCATTAGCTAACTGACTTAATTTATAATAGAATGCACTAGATAGAGTATGTTTCAATGAAAGTAAATCACCAGAACCGCATCACATTACCACATTAATTTTGATTTAACCCACAGACTAGACATGGATAGCATGACCCATGTGTGGATGCATTTTGCTTATTATTATTATATCCAAAACAGATATGTTTGCGCAGTGATAGAATAATGCGGAATAACACTTTACGACATTCAATGCCCTATATTCTAAAATAATTTGTTTTACAACATGCTACGGTTTACGAGTTTCGGTTAAACCCTTCGAACTTCGAGGGAATTTGTGCGCTGTATGGTTAATGAGGTGTTAATTCGAATGAAATATGCAAAATTTAATACGTCCATCCCAAACCTGAACGCCAGAATTTAGCTAGTAAAATATGAAACAGTTGACCACATCCATCAAAACACTACGCTGTTTCATGGGATTAAACGGTTTATGTTGATTTTTGTTGGTCTCCTTCGTTTGATGTCTACCATGGAAATTTCAAGCCCAACAGCATTTCAACTGACTAAACGGTTCGATTAGGTGGAAACGATTACTCAGCAGCTCTTACTTCGATGGTCTGTACTCACCTGATCGGCAGCAGTTGGTGTGATCTGCGTCCAGCAACCAATGACAGTATCTGCGTAATCCGAATTCGGGTATAACCCTTTACACAGTACCTCTATAGTATGCGGTTCAATGTCAGTTCTTTCCGATTTGTGAAGTCAATGTGAAGATCATTTCATATAACCTTTGTAAATGCGCCTGTACTGCAAGTGGCGTTTGCCCAACGGTATGTCTAACATGAACGGAGGACGGACCTCACCATAAAAATTATGTCGTCTCTGCTTGAATTCGGGTTCGGAAAATTATCTAGATTTCGCGGAATGAGTTTTAAATCGAATTTCAACATTTGTTTTTCTCCATTATTTGCCTATTGCTCAAGTGGGAAACAGTTTTAGGTATGAACATAAAATTAAACGTGAAATCTGATCGGACATATGTGTAGCAGTTAAGCTTTTGGGTTAATAAGTGATGGAAGTTTGAAGGATCAGTGAGAATTAAAGCTTTGAAATTACCTGATCTTCCTAGACAACGGAACGACGGATATAATTCCCTGGAGTGTTGAAAATTTGTCGATTCACATGTTTGGGTCACATCAATATTGCGGTTGCTAAGCGTGATAATAAAAGGAAAATTCTGAATTAGATAGAGAGTAAATTGGCTGAAACAAATAACGCAATCTTCAGATTAGATAATTTCAAGAAAAGTTTGAAAATGCCCTGAATCTCCTTTGGTTGGTAAATATGATTTTTTAAAATTATTTTTAAAGAATTTACTATTCAGTCAATGACATATCATTCACGTATCAATGGCCCTTTTATTGTAGATTGGTTTCACTAACATCAATTTGGTGGAATCAGCACCAATTTTAAGAAGCGAAACGAGATCTCGAGGTGATTGGGTAAGTCGAAGGAAGTAGGTACATATGTAATCACATGTAATGTTCGAAAATCAGAGTAACAAAAAGAAGTAACATATTATAAAATCATACGCATTGCTCGCTTTTGAATACTGGTTACACCAACATGTCCACTTCAACATGAATTAAATCATAAGTCATAATTTTTGTGAATTTTTGTGAGACGGCTAGCAAAATATAACATACAACAATGTGCTGTTTTGTTTAATTCTTGTAATTTTGCATTGCGAATGTATGTGATTTGTGCCAGCAAATATCAATCATAATCTTGATACTAAATTTTGCAAGCAGTCATTTCGATTGGTTCTTAATTCATGACTAACAACGGCTCAGAACCGTTTATATATCTTACATGAAGGCAGGAATATAATGAATGAATTTAGATAAATACTATTAATTAAATTAATAAATAAAATAAGTACATAAGTACATAAATAAGTACATACATAAATAAGTACATATTGTTTGAACTTCGCGGGAAATCTGGTACTGATGACGACTATATTATGAATTTCAGAAATCCTCAAGCTTGGAACGTGCAGCATCCAAATCGTTGCACACAGCATGTTCATTGAGCAGGTCGAATACTGACGTGGTGAGTTTTTTTTAAAATTCTACCAATTTTTGTAAGCTCTTTTCAGCAGGGAAGGCTTAAACCCGCCAACATACAAAATGTTTAAGTGCTACTTATAGGCTTACAATGGTGCAAATCGGTATATACATCTTTGTAATGAAGAATGCGTTGATTTTATTAAGCTTCACGTACAATAGACTAGCTACTGTAAACTGTAATAAATGCTTGCTTTGTTTATCTCACTCATTGCACGAAATGCAAAAAGTAATACGTTAAATTGCATTTGGATAAACTCGATCACTAGAGTGATTTTTATTCTAATAACAAAAACATTTTTCGTTGAAATTTACTTGCATCAACTTAATAAAAATTAAATGTAATTTGAGTTTTGATCTAAAGGCTGTAACTTGGAGAATATAATTTTTGCGAAACCTGAAATCTATCTATTTTTCTCGTCAACACAGTGACATATTCATATTTATGTCTAGTATAACATAAGAATCATCTTTTTATTCGAATCGATGCAGAAAATGCTCAATTTGAAGTAAACGCATACATTTGATTGCCGAAAATTTTAACATTCACCTCCTAAGCGGAAGAATAAATTTATTGATAACCACAACCGACATACTGTTGTTGGTATTCAAACTGCAAAACCAGTTACTTATGTTCCACACAGTATTCGGGATTGAAATAACAAAGTTGACAGAATAGTTTTACGATTTTACTCTACGTAATAATATTCCAGAAGTTTCTATCCAGGTATTGTAGATATAAATAAAATGCATCTACTGCTGCAGGCACAAATGACCCCAGGTCCGGTGCATCACATCAAATCTCCGATCATACCTCCACGCCCGAGACCGATTCCTGCACAAGATCCACCAAAACAAGAAGTGCTCAAAATGACTTCATTCGTTTCCACTACTGTAAGTTCCCGGCAAAATTCTTCACACTATTTCGTCGGTTTGGTTTTTATTTTTAATCCCAAATGGCAATTTTTCAGCCAATTTCACAAACAGCTCTGATTTACCCTGTTTCGGTAAGTTAAAACTGATTATGGTCTATTTCAAACCAATTGAGACATCAGTTCGACATGGTCATCTCTCTATACAGCCTGAAATGGTGCGGGAAGAATCGATGGAACGGCAACCTGCATGCGGCATGTGCACAGTTTGTACCAAGGCAGTTTATCCAACGACCTACATCAATCTCGGTGGAAAATTCGTTCACATTGATTGCTTGGCTTGTCACATTTGTGGAGCAAGGCTGAAGTACGTTCCGAGACTATCAAAGCGGATTTTTCCAATTTTCCTGATAATATGAATACAACACATATGAATCACATATGAACGTTTGGCAAGTCAAGCTGAGCACCCGTTCTAATTGTTGAAATTTGAATCGAACTCTTTGACCTTCGGTTTATCACAATATGTTATGACCAATTTGTTGGATGAATCTTTCTCAAGTAACAATCAAGTCGTTTATTATGACTAATAAAAGTTAGGGACCGGGTAAGTTTACAGAAAATAACACCTGTTGATTTGCATATTTTTACCCAACCAATAGCAGTCATAGCCCTTTGGATTGAGGGATAGGGTTGCGATTTCTATTGAATACAATCCGTGAAAAAAGTCTATTTCTACTAAGAAAACACAAATAGGGACTTACAAAATAAAAATTATTTTACAAGAAAAGGAGAGTAGCACAAATACTCAATCGTAATTCATCATCGAGATTTAACACATTTAAGTTTTAATACTTGTGCTTTTTATGTTCTGATTGTTTGATGAGTACCTCCTCAGGAAAACCTTGTGAGAACTAGTATGGGTACTGAGGAAATATTTCACAATCTACTGAGGTCATTAATGGCTAGAGGCGCTCGCATCTTCAGAATCAATATTCAATTAGCTCCTTAATTAAATGTAGCATTTGTAGCGCGGTTTGCAATCATTTTTTCAGCATGTGTTAGCAATTAATTTTTTTATGGAATTTTACTTTCGAATGAAATTCAGGAGTTTAATGTTTCTCAGACATGAAATGTTGTTCTGATCCTTATTAGGAACTATAAATAACAATGAATATACCTAAATATACAATTATATCTAGAGAATGTTCCTTTTACTGCAGCTTCATCATTAGAATACAACTTGCAATGCGAATAAATTTGAATGCAATGAGTTAAAGCAGTTTTGGGGTAACGTTTGCCAACTGATGCGAAAGCTTTGTCAGACCAAGGATTATAGTCGGGACATGAAACATTACTAAGTAGCATTGTGTTCACCACATCGTTTGACGTTACCACTAGACAGCTAATACTATGCTCAGGGAGGTATCCAGTCACGTAGTCACGATCAGGATCAATGTTCGATTTACCCGATACGGTATTCATATTAATTTGATACAAGTGAACAAGCTCAAGGTCAGTTGACACTGTGGCTCACATGTGTAAATGTGTGCATAAATACCGCGGTTGAGATTACAATATTTCTAAAAAAACTAATTCATTGTGAAGTATAAGAGGAATATGGGCTAAATTCCACTGACATCGTTGCCGAGTGCTAGATTGTGGAGATCTTCGCTGCATCAACCTCAAGTCAAGCTTTATGCAAAATCTTCTACCCGTATTAATTCAGTTTCCCCGATAAAAATGCTTTCTAAGTAAATAGTGAAATTATTTGAAGTCGATTGTTAAATTGGTATTGTTGTGACGTAAAAAGCGTAGCAGAAATAAAGTCATCGATGATTGACTGAGAAATTTTTCATGTCTGAATAATCCTGTTAGACATACTGTTTACCGAATTGAACATTCTAGTCGATTTTAATATGCACTTAGATGATTATTTATACCTTATATTACTTTTATGACAGCCTGAATATATATAGAGAATACGATGGCAAAGCTTTCTGTCCATCAGATTACTACGCGTATCTTGAAAACAGGGGTGAGTTTTCAGTTCAACCAGTTTTAATGTTTAATGACGTATACTGTTAGCCATTGTTGAATAACTCCTGTGTTATTTGCTACGTTTTAGAACATCAGGAAGAAGTAAGGAGGTCCCTGCTCCCACCAATATCACCAGCGGTATGTCATTATTTGTACTTGGAAAATTCAACGATTCTTTATACAGGAGTTCTTTTTGTTGCAAAAATATAACACACACAGGGGCCATTATATTCGATTCGTTTGAACATCCTTTGTTTAACCGTGTTTGCGATATGTCAACACGACTATCTAAAAATTCGAAATGCGTTTCTTTACGATTACTTTGGACAAAATTATTTTTTTACATTCGATGCTGATTAAAATAAATGTTTCTTTTCGAGTTCACAATTTATCGTTAATGGCAGTTTATATCTCAGTGCTAATGTTAAATTTCGGCAAAAATTCTCGTTGAGTAACAGCATAAAGTAATTTGCTTTCTTAACACCGAGACTAACTAAATGGTCTATTTGACTATAAAATTCCCAATGCATTTTACTCACATTCTAGAATTTGAATGAGGTAGACAAAGTGTACTCTGTTAGACGCTTATGTTTTATTATTTATTTTTACAGAGTACACGCAGAATGGTTTTTGATAAAACCATATGCTATGGTTGCAATAAGAAAGTGTACCCGATTGAAGCGTTATATGTGATGGATCGCGTATATCACAAATTCTGTTTTAAATGTCAAAAATGCCACGGAACTCTTGGGTAAGTGCTCCGTTTCGGATTGGAATTTTGCATCTTATAATAGCCAATTCTCGTGAAACGTTTACGCCTTTTATGATAGATACATTTCACATGCTTGCCATTCCAAAACTTGCTCAACTAGAAAGGTCAGAAAGGACCAACTTCGGACCATTGTGTGCAACTAATGATTCACACATGGCAAAATTTTCACGTGAATATATAGAAATGTACATATTTTGTCTAAAGAATTGCCGGAGTATAAGGATCTTTAAACGAGACACATGAATTAACGTATCACTTTAACTGAAACACTGTTTCCCATGCACTTGACCGAGTCAAATTGATCAACACGGGGAATAAATTAGACTCCAAGCGATTGCGAGAGTAGCGGCGTGGTGCTGGCATTTGCAAATACAATCTCCTTAGTACTGACTATTAGACAATATAGGTTTCACCATTGCGGTCAATCCATGGCATTCATCAAACACGTAGCCTGTCTGTGCCGATTTACTTAATTCTCACCTATGCAGTAAAAGAACGTGATGGAGTGGTCGCAATCCTATTAACCATCCATTCATATTTACATAAGACGATTAACTTAGATCCATTCGCAATCCGTTTGGAGAATTTAATTGAACTGAGGCATCTCCAAATTTTAGATTTAAGACAGTGAAAAACTTACGAATACAGTTCTTTGTAAGCATGTTCTCAGACATGGCACCAGATATTTAGATATTTTGTTGAGATTATTCCAACAAATCTTGCCAGGAACATTTCCGAGGATAGTGAAGGTATCACCAGTTCAAGAAGAAAATATATGGCAGATGCAAGTGCTCTGTGGTTGCAGAACTATTTGGCCATCCTAGATAAAATTTATAAATGAACAACAGTACAATTGTTCAGTTTAGTGAAATTTTGGGAAGTTTGGATCTCCAAGACTTTACTTAACGTGAAAGATTAATGATATTCACAGTTCTATAAAATTTTAACGAAACCCATTCGGAAATTTGTTTCAAAAGTGTTGTGAAGTATTGGCCCACTGGCATACCCAATCTATTGGCGTACATTTGGAACATATTGTGGTTTTTGAGATTTTTATATGCTATACTTAATGTACACGATTGCTCAATCCACTCCATTCATTCTTTAGTCCTCCGATATAATAAAATTATTTCAAATCAAAAATTTATTTACTGACCAGGAATGGTGACTCAACGCTGTTGAAAATTTCGAAAATCAAACTTTTCATATTAAAATATTATTTTTAATATCATAAAATTAGAATGCATTACATTGTTAAATGTTCAGCTCTGCCGAAAGGATATTCTTCGCTCTGATTATTTGTTCCGGTCACGCTTTATACTTTATAAATAGGTAACATTTTATTGTTTTAATATTGATAAACCACGTTAACAACTCTGTTGCCGTTACAGTGTGGAGAACTACCATGTATTGAACGGAAATCCGTACTGCAAGCCACACTACAAACAACTACTCTATCATTCGGGTAAGCTCAGAAAACATTCAATTGGTCTGTTGTCTTTTCTCAACGTTCCGCATTCAATCAACTTCGTGTATAACTTACTTTCCAGGTCCCGAGCCAAACCGCGTCTCTGTATACGTGAGTAACTTGAACTAAATATAATTCTGATTTCTTCTCGATGGCATTGCAATGTATTTATTGCAACTTAATTTCGAATGGTTATCACTGCACAACTATTTTCGTAGGTGGCCGTTGCACCGAAACCCGAACCGAAGGCTGAGCCTTGTGAAAGCAGGACCGATGAAGACAATAACGCTGATATTCCACAAACGGTGCTAATTGAATAGTGATAGATTCTCTTAGTTTTTATTCCTTGAGCTATATTCATACGCTTGCGAGAATATAATAACCTAACAGAAGCAATCTGAATTCTCTGCTGGCGTATAGTTATACTGGTGACTTTGAGGTGGAAACAAAATATAACAGTATATCCATTTGATTATATTTATATATATATGTGTGTGTGTAAATTTCTACAAATACTTTCAAAGGTTCATAAACGGAAGGGATATCTATTCACATGCATATTCCTAATAAATTTCAAGTACTTTCAAAAATCAAAAACGTGGATTGTATGTCTCTCTCTATAACGAGGACCACACCTGTATTGAGAAAGCAGTAAATGTAGAAGGCAGCTGATAAAAATTGTTGAATTCTAATGTTATGTCTTGCTAAATATTGGCTGGTTGTCTCTGTTTTAGGCAGTTGTATGACGTTCTACCTCAATCAAGAGCTTTGTTGGATAACAATAATTTATGCAGTATGAAGTATATTGACGTCTACTCCTGAGTTTTAATGACAATAAAGTAGGTTACTTTACATTAGCTTCTAACAATAATAATTTGCTACGCTATTTATATCGCTCGTTTGACCAGTACACCATACCCTGTATAATGGTTTGCTTTAATATAGAACAATTTCTTACAATCTGTACACTACAATTCACAACAAATACCAAACGAATTAGGAAAAAGCTTCCGCTGATAAACTGCAACTCGTTATTGTTTACAGGAAGCAGAACCTGTGATGACTGAAAATGTGGTATGTTCAATCGAAGTAACATTCAGTATTTTCCTCGATTGTGACTTATCCCTAATTTGATTATTATCTGTATCTTCATATGGCGATAGCTACCGTGCCTATACATTGAAAGTGCATGATGATTGCATTCTTTATAGTGTCTCATGAGTTTAAACAGTGCTATTCGTGATTGGCAATCTCTCCGCCAGCGTTCATAGCTATATGCAATAGTTGGTCAATAGTCGGCATCTGCAGGTTCTCGCCGTGATAGATGTTCACTAGTTGAGAACAATAACAATGGCGAGTTGTTCCTATTGAAATGTAAATTTCAATTGTTATTATGCTGCTTTATGTGAAGTATCTATTGGTGATTCGGAGAAATAAAAATTAATCTCATTTTCGTGGTAAAATATGATAGATTTAGTTCTTGTGGGTTAAATTTGAGGCCTGGTTATTTGTTTTCACGGTCCGACTTCAGTTGTGCATATTGTATCCGCCTATTTAACAGTACACAACGCCTAGTATCAAAATAACTCATGATTCTGCAGTAATACTGACTCATAAAACACTCAAATTATTTCGCGAATTCCAATAAAACAACGCCGCCGTTCCAGTAATTATTGTCATGTTTATTGGCTATCAACAGCTGTTGCCCTAAAACATCTATAGGTCAATCGTAATGACAATAAATTCTCTCACTGTATCAATGATGCACGTTTTCTACTCTTCTGTCGACAGGAACCACGATCTGCTAGAGCGGAATCGACAATTTGCCGAACTTGTGAACAGCCAGTACATCCGAGAGATGGTATCCATATACTTCAGCAATATTATCATTACGATTGCTTCAAATGTGAACATTGCAAGCAAAAACTAAAGTAAGTTGTTGGGTGAAGAAATATGTTGCGAAATACAATTTGTTAAAATCATTCAGCTCATTTCGTTCCTTCTGCATGAATCTATCTACATATTAAAGCTCATCAGCGTATAAAAAGGCTTCTAAATTGTTAGCAAAGTTCTAGGTACAACTGCATTGAGTCAAACAGGATATTGTAGGGGAGGTGATGATTAGTCCGTTCATAGTGCAGCTGGTGGGTGAAGCTGGAGGGATCACATCAGGTTTTTCCAAGTTAAAGAGCGGCAGCTGGCGAACATCTAGCCCCAGGTAATCAGTCTAACATTAACCATGATATCCCTGCATTTCACGGCCACTCGATGATTACGTCTTGATTCATCCCTTAAGTGAACCATTTTAACGATAATCGCGTTGACCCACAATCTCACAAAACAAGAGAACGCTGATTCATTAAACGCGTTTCTCACTCACAAGAAAAGGAACCAAACACAGGTCCATCTTATATAGACAAGCCAAGTAACCCCTAACCGGAAATATGTCTGTCCCGTTTGTCACTTTGGTCTGATATGCCAATCGATTCTTTGCCCGCGGTATGTTTCAAGCCCGCACCACGTAGAGGTCGTTCGACCGACATTAAAAATTGCCTATTATTCGATAACGGGTGACGTACTCCATGTCTTCATGTATCAGATGTTATTGCCACCTGAAACGTTCTTATGCAATCCACTTGGAAACCGGAATTTTGACGTCATTCATTTGTACCGGATAGTTGTATTCTGTATACTATCCGAAATCTCGTGATTAGCGCCTATCGTAAATGTACTTTGTATCCTCACAATGGAGGTCAGGCACCACTCTGGTTTTATCGTCTATTACATCTCTGACCCAAAACCTGAGGACATTCGATCACACATCAACAACTTCATTTCCGATTAATCTCCAGCCGCTTGTTGTTGTGGATTCACATCCCGGGAAAAATGCATCAATGACCCACGAAACCCATGAAGCAAGATAACGCCAATTGATGAAAGCGTTCAATACGCACATGGCACGATTTTCTTTTATAGGCAACTCTCCTTAACACAACACTTTCTCCATCATGTCGCTGCTGTTTGTCATAGATCTGATTACTCAGTCGATTTCATGCCAAACGGTTAAAGTCGAGCCCATGTCACACTGGAGTCTTTTGATTAACCTTGGCATATTGCTTAAGCTTGAAGAAGACGAAGAACAAAATAGCTTCAATTTTATCTGATAAAATTAATATAACCACATAAAAAATAATAAAACATGACGTTAAAGTATCTCGGACGGTTATTTTACAGTATTATTAAAATTGACAAACGAATCTTTTAATATCAACCACCCTTGGATTTATCACACAGATAGCGGGCTACCGACAAAAAATGGCTGACATTTCAGGTTCTCGAATATGTATTCGAATGTTCCACATACAATGAGAAACTTGTTAAGTGGGTGTACAAAATTGGATGATACAATTCTGATCAAAATCTCACGATGTGTTAATCAAGATCATTTTTTGTATAAAATTCATAGAGGCAGCTCCTGTCGTTCTTCATCTGTTCCTCTATGCACAGAAGGTTTTAACGAACCGATTCCATGATGCACTCACGAAACCCGAATTATTGTGGGCTTAAGATTTTTCACTTTTTGCGCATTCTGCTGTTGTGTTGTGCTGGATAGTGGTGTTCTGTCCATCATTCAAATGCTCTGATTGAAACTCCTCGCTGATTCACTTCACATCTTTGCAATCTAAACGTTTATAAATTAATATTAATGTATACTTTGGTCAAAATGTCATAAATGCTTATTTGTTCCATTCGCACTCACATTCATCATTGGATTTCACTTGTCTATCCTATCAAAGTGAACTCATAAAAATTAAGTCCGATCAGTATTTTTACTATTCGAGAAGCATTAAATCATATCCGACAATGGTTCCATTCGCGTATTTCGATAATAAATTTTTCAAGAAGATTTCGATAAGATTTCATCGCTGATACTTCATTGCATTGGCCATTTGATGTGCCTTGAGCGGTTTACTTAGAATCATTCTTCGATTCTTTGTTTGGACATCAAGACGAGTCGTAAGATACCTATTGAACACTGGCTTCCAAATGTAACTTTCTGCACTACTTATCTGCTCATTCAAAGCTTACTTACTCAACCCTCGTGTTTCCACCTGATATCGTCAAACAGCCAGAAACCGATTTAATTACATTTATGTGAGCACCAAATTGCATATACACCTATGAAGTTTTGTGAATAACTATTGTATGCTGGTGAGAGAACATTCAATACAGATTGATTAAAAACCTCTAACTTTCTTTTGCAAAATACTCCCAATTTGAAATATTTGCAATAGTGTTCAGAGGTGTGTGAAATAATTTCTAATACTTAATTTATTTATCTCTCAGCATGGGAAGGTTTGAAATGGCTCAAGGTAAAGCTTACTGCCCTGAAGATTTCTTGCACCTATTCGGAAGAAACCGTGAGTAGAAGGATCTTACACATTGAAATTAATGTTATTTAATATCTTAGATTTTGCATATATTTTACTATTTCTCTCAATTATATGACTTTACCTGTATATCAAATAAATATCAATTATATGATTATCAGATACAATGAAGTCCAAGTTACCTAATCACTCTGCATGGAATATAAACGGTATTCATGAGATATTTCCCTAATTTAGTTCCGATCGAATGGGACATCTGAATACTACAAATAATAGCTTATCAATCGAAATCAGTTTAAATGTTGAATACAGCAAAGTTACCTATGTAAACTCTGGGTAAATTAACATCCTTTACGATAGACAAAGCTGATATTGCGATAGAGGAGGATCAATAAAGGTGAATTCTGGATTGGGGTTTTTTCTCGCAATTCATCAAAACATAATGCTTAAACTGAGCTCAACTTTTATTTTTCTACTACAGAAGACAATTTCGAAACAAAACAATACCTAACCTTCATGACGTCAAAACCTTACATCTTAATCCAACCCGAAACTCAAAATATGAATTCGAACGACTATAGTGAATTCTGAGTAGACCAATTGGACCCCAGGGACGGTTTTTATCATCGAATCCATCAGCTCTATACGACTTAATTTATAACTATACCACTAAGCAAGTTCCTATTATGTCAAAATTATTGTCTATGTATTACCGGCAATAATTTTAGACACGTGTATGGTAAACAAATAGGGTTACGAACAATTTTACAAAGGGGCGCCATGGCGAATTGAGTTTCTACGTTTTGAGTTGTTTCAATGATTTATTAGACCGGAATGGAACATCGGGCCGGTGCTTATCTCCGGTTCCTTTACCGCGAACTGATAATGGTGATTATTGATGCGGATGTCAGGTTACTAGTATGTCGCAGGTAATTTTCCTTTCAAGGACATTAATTTAGCTGCTGTTTTGATTCAAATCATTAGAAAGCTTGGAAGTTCCCTCCGTTTTAATGTGTTTCGCAGGGATATCATCATTTGAGAAGTAATTGATAATATACTAAATTTTAGTAAACATTGATTCAAGGTACTAGTTAAATGTCCGCATTCAAATCATTATATGCTAAAGTGAAATATTTAAAGCAAAATTTTGTTTGCAAATGTAGCCACATTTTGGTATTAGCGAATTAGCAACCAATAACCGCACCTTATGGCGTGCCGGTCGCCTCACATAAAACTGACCGTTAACGCCCATCCGGCAAAAATTCATTCGAGCACTCTAGCGAAGATTCAGAGCACTGTGTTCAAAATTGTTTGAGTCGCTCAAATAATAATGCGCCACTAGGCTCTTGTATTTGTTCAACCATTTTTTCAGGTGGAATTTCCGCGAGGCAATCTCTGGTGCACTTAAATGAACTTGTACGTACACGGTCAGCCGATCGACCGAGAAATCAAATTGCAACGAGCGGACAGCAAATCGGTTTCCTGTGAGTTACTATTTAATTTTGGTTTGATTATAGAAATAGAAGAAGAAAATGACAAGCACCCTCGTAAAGCCTCATGTTCGTAATGCGCTTAATCCATAAGAATGGCTGATGTGTCACAAAATTATAGCTAGTTGGTTTGAATCAATAATTTTCAGATTTAGCTGCATAACCTTGACTTATTCATTATGCTCATAATCATAACTCTATATAAATGTACGCATACAAGTGAATTAAGCACACGATAATAAATCGTATGATTTACTAGTCCGTTGTATGATTCAAACCATTCGTTTTGAATGTCAAACTGAATTTCTAATGTATCACTTATCCATTTGTGATCGCGGCATTTCCCAAAGCTTGACATGTACGTGTTAGCCAAAACGTCACTTCTTTCGTCTATTCCCGGAACGAAATCGATGTCTTATGTATTGGTATAGAGTTCGGGCGGTCACTGTAAGATGTTCTAAGAAGCTGGACCAAATTAAACTCTGACTATCGTCTAATGGTTGTTTAATCTGAGCCAATTGGGATGACGCATTTGTCAGAAATCTCTTAAACCATTGTGCAGACGAAATACAGCACTTCTAAATTCTTCGCTCAAACTCAACTTGTTCAAACTACATCTAACAAAAAGATTTGATGGTCTTAAGAAGCTGGCCTAAAACGCAGGGATCAACACGTGCTAGTCACAAGGAAGAATGCTCTAACATTCATTTGCTACACGGTACTTGTACCGAGGATGCCGCATCAATAATAATGAATCTCGCTTTGACCTTGAAACATTTTGCTATCAGAAAACAATAGATAAAGAAAGTTGAGGCCAGTCGTACAACACCTAATATCGTTAGCGGGTTGCACGTAAATGTATCCTAGCTGGAAAACAGCGAGTTCATTTAATTGGTTATGGATGCAGAGACAGTAGTGTGTCAAGAAAGTAGAAGGACCTCGATACTAACGTGAAAAAGCTTGCGGCAAATTTTCGGTCGCTGAGCAACCGGTTATTTCTAAAAATGATTATCAAATGAAAGTAAGCGAGCACGCCGCCACCTGAATTCTAACCCGCAGATGTTGGTAAACCGAGTGACCGCAATCTACTAACCATACAATTGATGGTAATTTGCAAATTAGCCACAACTGACAATATCTCCAAGCGAATCTTTGAAGTCTGACATCAAAACAAGTGTAAACCTACTCCAACTAATCTTCACTGAAGCCCGGAGGTGTGAAAACCATGCCAAAATGCAAAAGGGATACTTATTTATTATTCACCACAAAAATGTCCTCAGCCACTGATTGATCTACTGCAAAATCACGCTGCTGTCTTCCTCAAGCAGGGATGTGCTGGATGTTGTTGGATGTGCTGTTGAGGAAAAAGTAAGCCGGATTTTACAAGTGAAGTTCATGCACGGACCAAAACTCTGAGATGCGTATCCTCGTAAAATAAGCAACAGACTGGAATTCGCATCAGTATGTAAAACTCTTGAACGCAAAAAGACTTCCGATAGTTCTAATCGTGATACACTCTAGAAACTGCCGAGACACTATTGTATATTTTCGAAGTTGACCAACATAATACGCGTATGACGTGTCGTATTTGCATGGGCCACACGTCACTGACACTTTTTCAAAACGTACCAAAGTGAAACAGGGTTGTTTGTCATCGCCATTCCTTTTAGGCCTGTCGTCATTTATATGTGAAACATACCGCATACCGCTGACTATTGAATAGGCGAGCAACAACATCGTGAATTAACGGTCAGCCTTACACTCCTGCACACACAAACATATGAGCAAATGCGAGGAATGAACATAAGACTGACAGAGACCTCGAGACACAATGGGATGAAGATTCATGCATGGAAGGCAGGGTTGTGAGTCTTAACTTCTGGTATAGTGGAAAATCGTTCTGAACGGTATTTAAATTGGAAACGTTGAAATTTTTGTTAACTTACCAGTGTTGCTCATACAACTGTGAGATTCGGCATCAGACGGACCGGAAAAATGTTTGGACAGCTGGAAACACAACGAGACTCCAGCGTTCTGATTATCGATACTGGAATGAATACATTCAAGTTCAACCAAACGCGCTGTTGTACAGTACGGAATCATGTGGGTTGACACTTACGATCATCCAACGGCTTCAAGCATGATGGCTAGCTGTTTGTCTGATTCCATAAAAACGACGACTTATGACAATGCACCATGGGAGAACCCACGAAGAACATTTTAGACAAACAATGCTGGTGTTGTATTGGCCATACAATACGAAATAATGTCAAATTTAAAGCGAGCATTATCTTCGTGTGAACTTGCACCCACAAACTCGAGTGGTGATTAAGAAAAGGTATTATTCGACAAATTAATACACTTCGGTAAAAGCGAATAAATCTATTTATTTACCGGCACAATAGTTCCAATCAAAAGAAAATGGTCATGAGCCTAAATGAAAAGCGACACATTGTAAATTAATCTGTATGCATAACATTTATGTCAATGAATGGCACAAATACTGTTGAGAATCTAAAAATGTTACAATCCCCAATACAACAAAGCACACATATCTTATAATACGTTCCAATATTTTCCTAAAAATATTAGAAAAATTCGCCATTAGGTATTTCATAAAACAGTCTTGTTAATCCGTTAGAAAAGATTGATCAATGATTGATTGTTCAATGATATTCACGTGCTGGTTAGGAAGGAATGTGACAAAGTTTTGGCAAGGTGATCACTGACCATGCGCACTTCCGGGAGCACATCAATCACTGCTTCAGGTTGGCTTATCAATATTTTTTTCATTTATGTATCACGATATGTCACCCACAAAAATGCCACGTTCAAATTCGCCAGATTGTAAGAATTCAAGGAACTGAATCATTCTTACTCGCAATGACAAAATCAATGAAACGTTTTGTCAAAAAATTTGAATTTTGTTATAAAATTTCAATGTTCGTAATGCCACATCTGAGTCCGACTATACTTTTTTAAGTACCTAACTGTAAATCAAACCTCATCTGTTCAAATATATAATTTCGGATATCCCTGGCACGCACCTTTCTTCAGGCAACGTTCATAAAGTACGTGACTGTGTGTGAATAACCTGGGTAACCCAAATCAACTAAACTCACTGAAATGGGACTTCCTTTGTTCTAATGTGTATGTTGAGAGCGGTTGTTTTTCGTCTTTACAGATCTCCAAGTCCGGATTATGCCATTGTCGGGCATTGTTAGTAGTAAATCGAACGTTCTGCGAACTGTTATGTACTTCTTTGGAACATAAATTTTCGCTTAGTTTATTACTAATATTACCAGAAGTTACTTGATATTATTTAACAAAATTTATAGTTTGATAAAAATTCTGATAATCAGCAGAGTCTTTTTCATTATATTGTTATGGGAGTGGTTATGTGGGTATAATGACACAACACATTTGCCTCGAATAAAACGGATGAATTACTTCGTTGAAGTCATGATATGCTGGGAACAATTGTTTGTATCAAATGATGTTGTGTCCTTGCTTCCAGAATTTCAACGGTAAAGAGTAGAACAGCTCTGAATGGGGCGCCACTGTCAGATATGCTAACGTTAAGGTGATACAACTTGCTTCCTTCTGGTTATTTGATTTAAAACTCGTTAATTCAATGTAGAAAACTCAACGTTATATTTAAATCATACAAACTAATCTAGACTCCATATCATGTCGAATAAACGGCCAACAAGACCATGTCACATTACTCTCTCGTTCCCTTTAATCGTGAGGTATAACTGTAAAACAATTTAAACAAGGCACAAGAAAATTAGAATGAAGTAAAATCAGTGTTTGCTGTTGTGGTGCAAACTCGTAGATTGTTAAAACGAAACAGAAGTTAGCTACGCTCCGAAAATCACCGATTATGATAATGTCAATGTCTTCGCCGCTCTAGTCACCAGATTTATTTTGAATGATATTGGTTGGGTTTTAAATCTCTCTAACGATCACAATCCCGATAACTGTGAACTGGGTTCTGTAAAAGGCTAGAGAGTTGTTTCCTGATGTTATCTATGAAATACTAATAGTTTAGTGGGATGCGAGCTTGAAAATAATGGGGGTTAAGATAAAGATACTGTTCATTTGTATCTTGCCTTCTGTTTGATGACTAGGAGTTTAATTTTTAAAATTTGACACCTTGCGCTTCAATAATGTTCTTTTCATCAGCAATTTTAAATTTTACCATATTGCGTACGATTATACGGAACATACTTTCGCCTCTATCTAGGACATTGGCTACTGTTGATGGATGTTGTAGCCCCACGTTGAGCATACTCCAGTGTGGAATAATTTCAACAGCTAATTTTGAGGGCGAGCCGAAAACGTGATTTTTCATACTTACGAACCGATAAACCCTTTTTTCTTTGGATGTAAAACAAACTGTGCAACGTAATCTGTTGTTGAAATAGTGGTAAAGTGGTGAACAAAGTTATGCTTGTATGCCACTGTTACATAGGGCTCGTACAACGAACCACGATGTTCAGACACAGAATCACAAAGGGATTCTTGGTCAAGCACTCAAGGCGCTTATTGATGGCCAAAGTAATGTGTTGTTCACGTCCCCATCCCTTACACAACACTAACTGTTTCTGGCTGTTTGCAGTCGTCAGGTGGAGACAGTAAGATCATGTTCAGTGTGCCTTGAAACAGTGGTAAAGTGGCAAACAAAGTTATGCTTGTATGCCACTGTTACACAGAACCTTTATCAGACTAGTTCGGTTGTGCCAACCTTATCCAAAACTTCCAAGATCAAATATTGTTTATCATTTATACACTATCATAATGCACAGTGATCCTGACTGTACTGTATCTAAGTGTTAGATGCAAGCAGCAGGAAACTGGTCGTTGGTTGTGTGAAAAGTAAATGCATGCGAGAAAGATATTTTTATTTATCATATCAATTGTACAAAAACAAATATAATGCTGAAATAATTGTTCACTTTTAGCTATTCTCGTTTAAACCTGCTACCTTGCAGAACAATATGAGCGATAAGACTACTGAAGAAGAGAATAGGCTGCAATCAAATGACACACAATGGCCTACATTCTAGGTCAGCGCAAGACTGTTTTGTTAGTTGAGGTGCGCATGAGGTCAATCGACCCATTCACTGCATGGTATCTAGAGAGCATTAATACCAACATTTACCCACTGCAGTACCGACCACCAGATTATTGATAGGTTGGCTCCGTCCTCCTTGATGAATGTGTGCGCTCCAGGCTTTAAAATATTAACTCGTTCATCATGAATGTGTTTCATGTGAGGTTTTACCGCTTAAACAAGATAATTGTTTGAAATAGGAATCTATTAATGAATTGTATACTACTGATTGGAATATGTTTGGGACCGATCGTGTATTCATAAAGCAAAGACATTTGAGTTCAATCGGTTAAAGAAGGTTTTGTGCAACGTTTAACTTCGGAAACAGAAGCTTCGTCAAACCAAAGGCGATAGTCAGGACAGGGAACATGATTAAGTAGTAGTCAACCCCCCACCACCGATTTGACCCCCCACTCACCGATTTGACTTTATAGTTTAGTGGGAATGACCAGGATCAGTGGTCGATTTGTGTATCCATATCAATCTAATACAAGTGAACACGGACAAGGTCGGTTGACACAGCGGCCCACATGCGTAAAAGCAAATAACTAAACTGGCTAAGTTCAGGCTATTTTTGAAGAAAAACAAAAACCTAATTAACTTTTAGGTATAAGATGAATAAAAACTATATACCTTCGCATCAGTGCCGAGCGCCAACTTGTGGAGATTTCTGCCACATCCACCCTATTGACAGCCAGTCAACCTGCCTCGGCAATTTTGACCGCCTCCGACGTTCGAAAACCAGGATGAGTTTGATGCTATGCATAAGTTATGCGTATCCGTGACCAGACATTCAAACGGTGACCTGACTTTGTGCTTAACTTAATTGAGTCGAATCGACTACAAATCCTTATTCTCAACTTGAAATTTAGCTTCAGAGAGAGAGACAGCAAAGTCCCACATTTGTTGCAATGCAGTACGGTTAACTGTTTAAAATAATTCTGCAATAATCCGATGATGGTTGATTTTTTTTACTTCGGGTCTATTGATGAGTAGTATGTGCAGTAGTTACAAGAACAACAAAATGCGTCACAAGAACTACCTCGCACTGTGTGCAGCTTTACAATGTACTAGTTTCGCACAACTGGATTACTCCGATTAGTGTAGATGTTAGCTATTTGTCACAGCACGTAGGATTAAATATTCAAGAATTTATGGTCACAAAATCACATAGCCTTACAATTTCCATAGCATAGTAAATATTCGTTCATGAAAAGTAAATAACACATAATAATGTTGTTCCACTTATATTCCAGTTTCATACTTACCATTAGTTATTACGCAGGTGTCGTCAAATCGTTATTCAACAAATACCTGTCCAAATTTTGAAAGAATGTTTCTACGTTGATAGTGTTAAGAATAGTTTCGGGGTGGGCATTGATTAGAAAACAAACACGTAAAGAATAAGCTCTAGGCATAGGCGACCATAGTTTACTCTAAAATAAACTGCAGAAACATGGTGTTGTTGAGTAACTATATAAATGAATACGAGAATACCTCAGCAACAAAAGCATCAGAGTTCGCGTGGAGGGTTCATTGTCGAAACGATTCTATGTCATGAACGGTGTTCCATAAGGATAGACGCTTAGATCAACGATGTTCTTGATCTACAATGTTGTTGTTAGCTTCCTTCGGTCGATGTCAACCATGGATGTGCATCACAGTCGCATGATATTTTCTTATGCTCCACAGTTTTCGAGTGATTAAACAACTCGATTCGGGAGGAACAATTTCTCCCGCAGCGCTAGCAGAGATGGGCAGTACTCGGACGTTGGGTGCCTATTGCATGCTGGTGGCGTAATCTACGTTCAGCAGCCAATAGCTGTATCTGTTCAATCCACTGTTGCACAATGCCTCCAATGTACGCGATTAAGATCAATTTCTACCCAAATCGTGCGGTCAATGCCAAGAACTTTCATATCTCTTTTGCAAACGTACCGCAATTACGGTAGGCCCAATGGTTAACATCATGATTTTAACTCACCGTAGAGCTTATCTTTCGGAATACGACCATTTTCCATTCTGTAGACGTGGTGGAGCCACCGCAGGGGCGCTGTTGCAGTAGAGTGAACATGCTATGTAAACGAGCTTTAAAATAACTTCGGCATTAGTCAATTTGCCCTTCCACGATATGTTCAACAAACGACGGACCCTTGTTAGACGGAATGCATTTAGCTTCCGTTCGTGTCTGCGTGGATTGCAGAGGTTTCACTGCGTATAGTAAAGCATTAATTATGCACGTGCTGTATGCCAGCATCTTTCTCTTTCCGCGGTGATCAATCGTGAGCCGAATCATATATGACGGCGCAGTCCGGGCCTCAATGCAAACTGTCCGTCGGCACTCAATTGAATTCTCAAAAACGTTTTTCCATGGATTTTATCAAAAGATTGTTATGATGCTTTGCTAAAGTTGAAATAAATGCTCACATCTGGCATGCCGCTGACGCACTACAATCCAAAGCTCATGATCAGCGTGACAGCTGATGCATCCGGATTCCTCAACAGTTTCTCGCTAAAAAAACGTCAGAACTGTCATACATTATTCACGATCATTGACATCAGAATAATGTGGTAAAGATCAAATGGTCAACATCGAGAAGAAAGCCTTAGCTATTAATCTTTGCGGTCAAGTGATTCCACTGGTTAATTGACGGGTGTTAATTTACGTTGCTAAACGATCACAAAATTTTGTTGTTATTATTCAGCTCGAAAAACAGAACATCAGTTAATCGAGCAAAATTGTTATAACTTTGGTTTCTCGTACCATTGGGTTACCAAATACATTATCACCGTTTCAAAGAGTTTGGTCAAGCAGACGCTCTGATAATTAATAACCGTATCACATCAAGCCAATGAACATACAATCATTGACTTCGTCTCAGTTAAGCGAACTATGCGGTGAGAATTCGGAGAAATATGACAGCAAAATCGATAGCTAGCAATCGCCTGTACACGCAGTTCTTAGACAATATCCCTCTGTCCCCCAAAATCCCACGCCATTCACGTGAATCTTTAAAGCTTCTTCCAGTCTAATTCTCGGTTTTGCTTAATCTATTTTTGCAAACCATTTTGCTCAGTCAATAGAGAATAAATACACACTAGTTTCAAGATTCAAGTTTCAAGATTTATGGTTAAGAAAGCAATTAACTTCACAATAACCATAGAGTCGAAGTATAGGTTCAAATTAAGCCAAAATCAATGGGACGAAGATAGTTTATTAATATTTGGGGGCAAAATTTGGATTAGGTCTCATATAATCGTCAAGTTTCTATTTGAATATAGATAAAATATTTGAGCTTAATAAATCGGTACGTAGGGAATTCCGAACAAAACACACGCACCAAATATAAATCCTGCGGCAGTTCCTTTTGGATTGTGGTATTTCCACCTTGCAACCATGGCCACGGCTGTTACTGGAAGTTCGAAAGTTGAATAAGAAGTCCGGGGCTTGAGAAACAGTAGTAAGTATTTTGTATGCGAGGATGAGATCACTTCGAATTCTCTTTATGCAAGTGTCCTCAGCTCCAGTCGTCTGAGTCGCTCGGTGAATGGCATATTTTTGAGTTCAATGACAGCTAACAATCTATAAGTAAGATGTCTTTTTGGAGCAATGGTGTCCAGACTTTTGCGGCATAGTCTAGAACCGGGTGTATATATGTGTTCATCATGTGATGAAAACAAACATGGAAAACCGTCCAAATATCCACCGTAACTTACTGAGCATCCTTGATGAGCTTTTGTAAACGGCTTCGCATTATGGACCATTTTTTAAACTACCGCAAATCCAGACACCCAGGTCATTTTTTTCTTCTGTGTACTCCAGGATTTTGTCGCCGAGCTTGTATGGATAGGAAAAGCCAAGGTCACCACCGATCTAAATGATCATAGACTTTTGCATATTCAATCGCAGTTTATTTTCGTATTAAGAGTTATACAATGAATTTCAATCATTTTGTAACAAAATACAATCATTAGCATTGCTGATTCGCTCCCATATCCATCCATATCCAACAAAGAAAACCATCTTACTCTGATGTTCATGTAATAATGCACGTTTCTCAATAGTCTAAAAACGACACTTAACTAAGAGCCTTTTGGATTCAGTTGCGTACACAAGGCTGCAATCTACAGTCGACCGTGATATATTTCCATCACACAAAATCTTACAACGGCTTGGTAACAGGTCATTTGATGTCCAAGTATAAAAATGATGAGTATTTACGTTCATGGGTTAAGCCCAAAGGAAAATCTCATTGAACAGGTCGGCGGTGCATGTTTTATCCATCAAATGGCTTACAATTAAAATTGAATCTGATCAATCTGTTTAATAAAAAACTATCATACATGCTAAACCAATATATTAACCATGGATATTATGTGCTACATCATGATCTATTACGTCGTATATTGCGAAACATCAACTTCCGGTTAAGGAATATTCATTTGACGAATTTTAGTTAGCATAAGTCTTTCTAGTCGTTCCGCGACAATAAATTTTACATAAATTATTCATGGCAAAATTGATTAATCTATAATAATTTTGTAGCCATTCGCCACTATCATTGATTCTTGTAAAAATTGCTACGATTTAATGATTCGAATCGATTAATCGATATAAGATTCGCGTTTCCCAGCTGAATTTAACACCGCAATTCTTTATTTTTGATGAATTAGCCAACGGTTCGCAGTGAATTTTCTTCTATGCTGTAGTTCTTATGAACCTTGAACTTGTTCTTCAATTTTGGCAGACAATTTGATGAGAGCATGTCATGGTTGACCATCAGATAACATATGACCGTTTGTTGGAGTTCTGACCGTTTGGAGTACTTACAATGGAGCTGCCGTCCAACGAGTGCGTAAAAAAAGAATTTGTGGTGTTTGCATATATCATGGGTGAGGTTTAAAACTTCATTTTGCGATAATTTAGAGTACTGGTCACATTGACTGTTAGTTGCAACATATAAGTGAATCGTAAAATGGTATTGACAGCGTTTGATGGAGCGAGGTTTTGAGAGGAGTGTGGAACTCTCTGAAAGAGCGATCGCTATGTTCGACTTGGCCATGCAAAGGATTTGGTCAGTGCTATTAAACAAATTTTGTGGGTCTCGTCTTTTTTACCTGATTAGGGTGACATTTCGATAAGTGTTCAGATGTTATCTCCTCATGCTATACTTGAACGATTCAATTTAACTGGTTGATAGATGTGCGGATAGCTGGTATTTTATATTCTCAAATATCGTTCAACAAACCTGATCTGAAGATAATCGTTTCTCAACTCGATGACGTTTATCACTTACATTATTTCACATCTATTTCGATTAATTTCCTGACATCAATATTGAAATTGCTGATCAAGTCGATAGGTGTGTTATTTGCGTGAACGGTTCTGTCATCCGAGTTTGGATATGTATGATTCATTGGTCAACACTGAACAATAAATTACCGATTTGTCGATTTTACTCTGTACGCCTTTCACAATTCGTATTCAAATTGCGTTTCACGATAACATTCTGTTTAATGGTTATTAACCATAATTTACACCTTTAGAAAATTTCGATAATTAGTAATAAGTTTCATTTACGTATCTTGTATATCAAGTCAATAATATGACTGACACAATTTCTTTTATTCCTTAGGATTATCGTTCAACGAGTGTAGCTCATTATATCTTAATAATGTTCCTGATTGCTATCTTCCACTTTTCGTTTACAGCTATCACTTCGGATATGCAGTTTGTTTTGGTGGGTTCACCCCCTCACTCACTCACTCACGTATTCCGGTCTAATGACCATATAGATCCAATCGTGCATGCACCCAAAACCATATAAACATACTTGCTGTCTTCGAACGTTTCGTATAAACTGCATCAGAAATAAAATATGCCTGAGATTGATGTGATTTATCATGCGATTGATATTTTAAATATCGATCCATGATAATAACGTCTATATGCAAATCCATGGATTAAAAATTGACGACAGGAATAAAAACAGTGCCACCAAGATGGAACAACATATCGACTCTGACTTCAGTAAAAAGCAGAAGTTTCAATCTTACTTAGATATTTCGTACTACCAAAGGTGCACAAATAAAATGAAATCTCAGGACTATGAGGTTGAAAACCCGTAATGAGATTCAAAATTTAATTCAGCAAAATCATGATAGTGAAAAATTTCCTTCTCTGTCACATCAATCTGAAGCATACTTCCATTTCTGATGAAGTTTATACGAAACGTTCAAAGACAACAAGTATGTTTATATGGTATTGGATGCATGCACGAGTGGATCTATATGATCATTACACCGGAATATGTGAATCTTGGCATTGGCAATTATTTCATAGTGTCCTGTTAAGTCCTCAAGTTACAACGAAATATGAATGACGCATCATAGGATTCATCGATAGTGAATCCGACGGAAAGCGCACAAGCTACATCACACAAGAAGTTGCTCAAATCTATTATCACTTTGGAATTGTATATTTTCATTTTTGAAGATGAAGATTTGATGATGTCTAAGATGTGTAAAAAATGACGCATCTTATTTCTGCGACGTGATTTCATTTCGACCAAACAACTCCAACCAGGTGAACCCACAAAGACTAACCGCGATACACCGGAAAACATCGCACTCGAGACGTGTGACCAACAAACCGTACGATCGGATGGTGGACATCTGGTCACTTGGCGTACTGACGAAGGAACGGTTCTCTAACGAGTGAATGAAATTCCAATGATGTAGGTTTCTCTAATTCTTCAGTAGACTTTAAAAGTACCTCTGTCCGACATTTCACAGAATCGGCCACATTGAACGATGCCGGAGAATTATACACAAATCTTGAAAAGTCTTTGGAGTGTTTAACGGAGCGAGATTTCTAAAACATATCAACTCTATGGTGAAAGGGCAGTGCGTAATGGATCCCCGTAATCGACAGCCACGGTGAGGTTTGCAAACACCCAAGACATACGTTCATCAGTTCGAATATATGCTCACTTTTATTATTATTATTGTATTATTGTATTTCCTTGGAAGGATTTGCAGCTTCATAGATTGGAATCCCCGATAAAGCCGAAGGTGAATTATTGGATCCAGTATTCCGGTTATGGATATTTCTGATTTGCAGTGTGTGACTGGGCATTACATTTTATTCGACCGCATTTGCTTAAAATTATTCGAGCTACCTTTTAAAAACCAAATAGTGCTCAATCTTTAAATTTACTCGATAATATCAATGATCAATTATTCAAAACATGTAAAAAATTATGTTTCATCACCGAATGTTGTATTTTAATTGTATAATATGATGAACACAATGTTTATCTTACTATTTTGGATTAACGTTTAAAATGATTGGTTCCTTATATCTAAATAAATTATTTAAATTCTATCGTTTACATTATTCCAACAGCTTTCTCGTCGAATCTGCTTTGGTGATTTCGTTCTGGAAATTGACTACGACAAACAAGCGCCCGACGAAACTTCAGGATAAGACGACGACCTCTGCCTCCTATTGATTTTTACTTGACTCACATATTTTGGCCCAATTGTAACTCATGCACCTGGTGTTTTTCATATTCTGTATTCAAATATGTCTTTGTTTTTCACTTATCACGCGTGTTTTTCCCATATTAGACTTATCTAAAATTCGATCATTGCTTCCGATATCGAGTTATATGATCGATAACATTTGCTTACAAATTTAACGTCGTCATCTAAGATTTCTGATTTAGGGCATCATGACAAACTGTGCATCACAAAGAAAATTACGTTAGCTGTTTGCAACACCGAATCTCAGTGTGTTGAATGATGATGACACGAAAAATGTAACAAAAATTTTTAAACAATGTTGTATTCGTTTAAATTTACGAACGAAAATGGTGATCTACCTACTGTGCATTTTTTGGCGCCTATGCTGACAATTGCTGAATAACGTGGAAACATTAAATAGAAATGATATTGAAAAATGGAAACATTTTCAAGACAATATGTTAGGTTTTCAGAAACAAACAACAGAGAAAAGAAACCGATGCAAAATTAAAAATGCTTCTACATCCATTTCTGAGAAGTTGAATTTTGAATGACAACTGAGGAGATGTTTATAGCGTCTGTGTTATGTTATATTGATGTTGTTTATCATCGTCATTTGTAGAGCATCGCTTTCTAATTCAATTATATTTTAAGTATCTTAGATTTGAAATGACTCGACTGCAGACCTCATCTCTTCTCTGTGTATATTTACTTTCTGTGGAATCCACTGGCGCATGATATTGTGACTGCTGCCGTGATCAGTGTTTTTAAAATCAAAACTGATTATATCACTATGGGCCCTGTAGAGTGATCCCATATGAATCCACAAATAACACAACTCATTTGAATTTTGATTGCATCCTCTTTATTTAATTGAAGCTGAGCTCCAAGGTTACATAAGAAACATTTGTTTTTCTCATTATAAAGTGTTGATTCTTGTTCGAACTTCGTGAAGGTCCAGGAGCAAAGCTGGATGATTTGGTGAGTCTTCGTTTGGCAAACGTTTTTTTCTATAAAAAGCCACAGATGTCCAGTGATAGCTATGCCATTTGGCGTGTTTGGCTTGCCACTCTATGAAGTATTTTGCCGTCTATATTTTGCGTTTTTCGCTATGCGTGGAGTAGCTGAGTAGGGATACGGAACTAATCAGTTAGTTTCTTTCAGAACATAGCTTCAGAAGGAATTCGGCGGGTGGTGTAAGTGTGTAAAATTCCTTCATATTTTCTATTTAAACAATTTGATTCTTCTTAAATCTACACAATTTTCATCTTCCATTGCATTGTGGATACATTTTCGTTACTGTCCTATCCACTTGTACACCCGCTTTTGTTTTATTGAAATGCCAATCAATTCCACATCTTTTTGCACGTGGTATTTGCAGAAAAGAGAGACAAATTTTCACCATTGTATTGTCTATCTTCTCACGATTGACTGAATTTATTGCATGTTATTTGGAACATTTGAACACTTTTGGCTCACATCATTTGTACAACCCGGTACAGTTGAGGTTTGTCCATTGTTGTTGTCTATAATTCTTGTTAATAGTACCGTAGTATATCCGAATTGTTTTTCTGAATTTGTCGAACTAAGAAACGGGTGGTCTACGCGTAAACCAACGACTTTAGTCGATACAATAGGAACCCCATTATACAATGGCTCAAAGTCTATCTATGTTTACCGATCTTCCACTTTTACAAGGCTGACGGAAGTTAATCTTATCGCATTCACCTTTTAACGGCAAAAACTGAAATCTGGTTGTGGTTTGTAAGTGCGGGGAATGTGAGCAACACATTACTTCAAGCTGATCATTCGTTTTTTATCTCCGGCAACGGCAGAACAAAATTTAACGGCAATTAAACTGCGTTTGTGTAAATGTATGAAGAAAAATGAATAAACAAATTTAAAGTTATTAACTGTTATTCAATTGCAAACAGTTTTTGAGCTTCGTCATTGAATTTCCGGAAATGATCGTCTCAGTATGCTTATTGCATTGGATGATGAGGTATTGGCATCGAGCTTGTCGATAAGTCAAAACAGACAAAAGGAAAATGGTTTGGAAGTCGTGGGTGCTTCTCTACATAAATCCACCGGAAGAAATGATAGATGCCCGATTGGCTCTATAGACATTTACATTCTATTGCAAAATGAACGGACCTTATCTAAACATACATACGGGAAAAACAAGATTATACTTGTATGCCAACTGTTATATAGGGTTCGTACAACGAACCACGATGTTCAGACACAGAATCACAAAGTGATTCTTGGTCGAAGCACTCAAGGCGCTTATGCTTGACCAAAGTAATGTGTTGCTCACATCCCCATCCCCTAACACACCACTACCCGTTTCTGGCTGTTTGCCGTCGTCAGGTTGAGACAGTAAGATCATGTTCAGTGAGCCTTGAAACAGTGGATTAATGGTAAACAAGATTATACTTGTATGCCCAACTGTTATATAGGGTTCGTACAACGCAACCACGATGTTCAGACACAGAATCACAAAGTGATTCTAGGTCAAAGCACTCAAGGCGCTTATGGATGACCAAAGCAATGTGTTGCTCACATCCCCATCCCTTACACACCACTACCGGTTTCTGGCTGTTTGCGTCGTCAGGTGGAGACAGTAAGATCAGGTTCAGTGAGCCTTGAAACAGTGGATTAAAGGTAAACAAGATTATAATTGTATGCCAACTGTTATATAGGGTTCGTACAACGAACCACGATGTTCAGACACAGAATCACAAAGTGATTCTTGGTCAAAGCACTCAAGGCGTTTGTGGATGACCAAAGTAATGTGTTGCTCACATCCCCATCCCTTACACACCACTACCGGTTTCTGGCTGTTTGCCGTCGTCAGGTGGAGACAGTAAGATCAGGTTCAGTGAGCCTTGAAACAGTGGATTAAAGGTAAACAAGATTATACTTGTAGGCCAACTGTTATATAGGGTTCGTACAACGAACCACGATGTTCAGACACAGAATCACAAAGTGATTCTTGGTCAAAAGCACTCAAGGCGCTTGTGGAGGACCAAAGTAATGTGTTGCTCACATCCCCATCCCTTACACACCACTACCGGTTTCTGGCTGTTTGCCGTCGTCAAGTGTAGAACAGTAGATCAGGTTTCAGTGAGCCTTGAAAAGTGGATTACAGGTACACAGATTATACTTGTATGCCACTTTGATATAGGGTACGTACACCGAACCACGATGTCAGACACAGAATCACAAAGTGATTCATGGTCAAAGCACTCAAGGCGCTTATGGATGACCAAAGTAATGTGTTGCTCACATCCCCATCCCTTACACACCACTACCGGTATCAGGCTGTTTGCCATCGTCAGGTGGAGACAGTAAGATCAGGTTCAGTGAGCCTTGAAACAGTGTATTAGAAGTGCACAAGGTTATACTTGTATGCCAACTGTTATATAGGGTCCGTACAACGAACCACGATGTTCAGACACAGAATCACAAAGTGATTCATGGTCAAAGCACTCAAGGCGCTTGTGAATGACCAAAGTAATGTGTTGCTCACATCCCCATCCCTTACACACCACTACCGGTTTCTGGCTGTTTGCCGTCGTCAGGTGGAGACAGTAAGATCAGGTTCAGTGAGCCTTGAAACAGTGGATTAAAGGTAAACAAGATTATACTTGTATGCCCACTGTTATATAGGGTTCGTACAACGAACCACGATGTTCAGACACAGAATCACAAAGTGATTCTTGGTCAAAGCACTCAAGGCGCTTGTGGATGACCAAAGTAATGTGTTGCTCACATCCCCATCCTTACACACCATTACCGGTTTCTGGCTGTTTGCCGTCGTCAGGTGGAGACAGTAAGATCAGGTTCAGTGAGCCTTGAACATTGATTAAAGGTAAACGAGATTTACTTGTATTCCAACCTGTTTATAGGGTTCGTACAACGACACCACGCTGTTCAGACCGAATCACAAAGTTATTCATGGCAAAGCACTCCAAGGCCTTGTTGTTGACCAAAGTAATGTGTT
>JACCGJ010024810.1:0-14226 GCA_013407085.1 Atriophallophorus winterbourni
CACAATGCCCGTCAGATCTAACCAGTGTTAGACTACATTTTATATGATAGGAAGACTTGACGAGGTGATCAGATCGGTTGGACGACCACAATAGTTGTTGCTGGCTTCTTCCCTACTGGTCGGGCATGACGCTACTCAAATGTGCCAGTCTGGAGAGACATTCATGAAGACGTAATCGCGATCGGTAAAGCGGGGGTCGATAGTTAAGGCCGTAAGGCATGAGGCTACAATGGTGAAGCAAGCATAGAAAAACCTCACTCGTTTACCTAACATTTCTAATGCGTGCAAAGTCGAGATGATAAATTCAACTGCTCTGCGCCATCACATCAGTGTACACTTACTGAACGCAACCTCTGCGGCTAGCTTACATTTGAGATAATCAATCTCGAGACTATATTGTCCAGCAGAGCATACAACTAGTCGACAGTAACTGATAACATCCATCCGGAATGACCAGATTGCTGGCTCTTAGATTAGATGCGCCGATCACAATACAGTCTAGAACATCTTACAGACGCGGCTCCTTTTCTTTGACTGAAGAACAACCGTTGTAGTGTCTATTCATGTAGGAGAAGCTTCTTTGGAATTAAGAAATTACCGCCCTGTTAGTTTCACTAGTTTACTGTGTGAGGTTCTGGAAAGGTTGATCAGCAACAGAACTTTTGTATACCAAACCAAACATTATCTACTGAAGGCTGCACAACAGACAGTCCAAAATGACAACTCATGTCTGACTAACTTGTTGTGCTTTCTTAACGAGTTCACTTAGAGGAGGGATAATGGAATAGCGGTGAATGTCTTCTATCTTGGCTTTAGTAAGGCTTTAGATTCAATCAACCATAGGCTCTTGTATCTCAAATTCTCAGCCATAGGAGTGTCAGGAGACCTACTGTGATGGAAGCCGTATTACAAGAAGGATATAGTTAAACTAAGAAGGTGCAGAAACTGGCCACTCGCATGATCGAGAGGGATGGTATGCGCGAACTACGAAACTCGTCTCTTAGCATTAGATGTTTTCTAGTTAAGGATGAAGCAGTTCAGGGAAATCTCAAACAGACTATCAAAGTTGCCATAGAATAAGGCTCTTTTAAATTCGATTACTTATTTCGGTTCTCTTCTATGGTAGGTACACGAGGATACAGTCTTAGCTTATAAATAGCACACCAGGCTGGAATCCAGAATGATCTTTTAGCATCCCCGCAGAAGTGGTCCCGACATCTTTTGTGAATGCGTTCAATTATAGGCTATATGAACGTTGGCAAATGCTTTTTCTAGAGCATTGTCCTTAGGATTAACATCGCTCCATATTTACTGTCAAATATCAGCGAAATTTATTGCGAACATTTTCAGAAACACACAAAAAGCGGTAATTATCAATTTCTGTTTGTTCGAAATTAACTGCATTCCATCGCCTTTTTATTCGATTGGACATGCAAAATGCATAAACTCTCTCACCTTTTGCTGATGAGACCTCTTAAATCTTGAATTCACAAGTACACACGCCTGTGCTCCCTACGAATCAATTTCGGTAGTGGCGTTTTATTCCCAGCACACCTCCGAAAGAATCTGAGAACTAGCTTCGACTTGGTAGACTGTTCCCCGGTGATTCTGATACTGATACTGATACAAGAACCATCCGATTAACCATTCAGGGATACACGTTCTTGTGCTTGCTACGAGACAATTCTGGTAGTGGTTGTGTTTTTACTCCCAGCTTACAAAAAATCTGGGTTGTCGTACCATTTTGACCGATTATTTCTTTGCGATATTCATACTGATTTTCAATGATGACTTGTAGTCTGCATTGAATTGCCCAGGCTTCGATTTCGCGGACGATGTGAAGTTCATCAGATTAACGGATGAAGATACTCGGATGCACGACCTCGAACAGGTCACACCAATGTAACCTCCCAATAAATCGTAATAAGAGCAAACTCTTGTCACCAATAATAGATAATATTTCAGTCCTGGTTTGCGAAATTTCTATCAGTGTTAACGCCACACAGCGTGTAAGGATTCGAGAGTGTCTTCTTAGTTGGATCGAGACATTCATCTTAGGACGGTCAAACCGTGTAGAGGTGAATAAACTATTGTCTTCAGAGATGATAGCAAGCTCCGGAGTGCCGCGGGGATCTGTCCTTGGCCCATTGTTATTCAAGATTTTCGTGAATGACATTCCAGACGCGGTAGCCATCGATTGTCTTTTATTCGCGGATAATCTGAATCTGTGGGCCTCCGTCAGTTCCTGCGATGGCCACAAGCAATTGCAGCAAGTAGTTGATGACTTATTAAGCAGAACATATCGCTGATCATTGCCTATAAATAACGACAAGTCAGTCGTCATGCGCATATACTCCGATGGCACTGCTGGTGAATACTTTCTGGGAAGTGAGCCTATTAGAGCCACGACGGTCGAAAATGACTAAGGGATTCTGGTTATGGAATCCTTGAAGTCGGAGGCTGATACTTGTCGGAGAATAGGCAGCGCTACAGGGATGCTCTGGGTGATTAGGCGTTTTTTTCTATCGTTACGCCGCAAATGTTCCAGACACTTTTCTCTGCGTATGTTAGTCATCGTTTGGAATATGGGCTAACTGTTACATTTCCTCAGTCTAAAGGCGAATGCATCTCATTGGAGAGAAACAAAAAGGGGAACTAAGATGGTTAATGGAATGCGCCACCTCGCACACGGGGTTAAAAGGAGCTTACTGCAATCAGTAGAAGACTGTCTCGCGTGAGTGAGATTTGGCACCAAAGAACATCAGAGTCAACCAACACAGGGCCAGAATATAGGTCGCAGCGAAGCGATTCGTGATGATAGAACAATAAGAAAAAACGTTTTGGCAGTTGTGGTTGATTCTCTGCAGCTTTCAACCATAAAATATTCTGGACGCTCGATTGACTTGTTATCCACTTACTGTCCTGTGCAACTGAAGTGAACTGAACCGAAGTGATACTGAACTCAACCACATTTTCATGGAAAGCGTTCAAAAGCGCCCATAACTGGCTTGAAAACTCCCATAAAATGGATCAACCTTAGCCACGATAAAATGATTAGGTCATCTGCGGTAGTTGTCATTGAAGATGTACTCCAAAATGGCTCACCAGTAGAATACGAGCGCATGGAACACTCGCTTTTCAGTAGGCTTCTGAACGAGGGAAATCTATATACAACTGCCATTAGGCCGGTGCAAGCTCGTTCGCAAGGGCAGTCTAGCCACTTATCAACTTCTCCGGTTTCAAAAAAACGGGGTATCAGCGACGGTGCTCCCACCCCGAGTAAAGTTAGTTTAAAATGTGCGCAGAATAGAAATACCCGTGTACTGTACACAAATGCTTGCAGTATACGTAATAAATGGGGTGAGCTGCAGCTTGCTGCACTGGAAAACCAGTTCGACATAATTGCCATCTCCGAATCATGGTTGAAACCAGATGATCATGTTCCGTCATTTGTATCAACTAAGTATACCATCTATCGTCAGGATAGGGATACTGGTGCTACGGGAGGGGGAGTGGCAATTATGATAAACGAAGATCTTCCCCACAGTGAGACATCGATAAAGATCGCTTCTCACTCAATCCAACTAACATCGGTATTTCTTACTGTCGCTAGAAGAAGACTGGCACTTGCATGTGCTTATAGAAGCCTGACTGCTTCATCATTAGACGACCAATTACTGATGGACACATTGGAAGTACTAAAAGGGCAATGCAACGCATTACTAATTGTCGGAGACTTCAATCTCCCGGGCATTGATTGGCGTACTGAAATTTCTTCACCAGGGTCAGTTGAGTCGCAATATCTAGACTGGTTTCATGTCGGGGCCTTTCATCAACATGTCAGGGAACATATAAGGTTTAGGACAGGACATACACCGTCAACTTCAGATTTGGTTCTATCGTCTCATGAAAGAGATATTTATGGAATCAAATACCTTTCGCCACTAGGCAAGAGCGACCACGATGTAATTCTTCTTGACTGGACTTTAGTGCATCCTAGTCCTCAAGTAAAGATGTCCCGCAACTTTGGTCGAATGGACATCGTCCAACTACAAACTAAAGCAATGAATCTAAGTTGGGAACCAGACGAATAAGAACCTAGTGTAGAAATCAGGTGGAATATTATAAAAGGGCACCTTTTACAACTACAGGATGATTTTGCTCCTCTACAACCAGTGAGAACGCGAGGAAAACCACCCTGGTGGAGCGCGTCTATTCGCAAGGCTATTAGATGTTGTGACCGTAGCTGGAGGGCGTACAAATTCTGTGGAACTCACAGATCTAGACTGCAGTACATACAGACCAGAAATTCAGCTGTTGCGCTGCAAAGGAAAGCTAAAAGGGACTTCAAATCCCGACTTGCCAAAAAAGCAAAGATTAACTTGAAAGCTTTTCATGGCTATGTTCAGTCCAAGCGATCATTAAGAGAACAAATAGGTACGTTAGTGCTGGACGATGGAAATACGGCTTTGACTGCACCGGAAAAAGCCGATGCGTTGCATTCATTTTTCTGCAGTTTTCATCGGCGCGATTTAGGTAACTGCTTAGAAACTCACGAGTGCAGAGCACCTCCCTTTAGCTCGGTGGAGGTTAATCAGAAAATGGTCACCACAGTTCTGTTGCAGCTGGATAAAACTAAGTCAGCTCGCCCCGACGGTATACATCCGGCTATTCTTCAACCGCTCGCGAATATAGTTAACCTTGCAATCACAAATCTTTTCGAAGCTAATTTATTTCAGGGTATACTACCGGATGATTGGAAACGAGCGGCGGTAATAGCTATATACAAAAGGGTCCCATTTCGGATGTACCCAACTACAGGCCAGTAAGCCTGACAAGCATTCTTTGCAAGTGCTTGGAAAAAATCATTCGGCACCAGGTATGTAAACATTTGGCAGCCAATTCCTTACTATTTGATGCCCAGCACGGATTCTGGAAAGGAAGGTCCTGCCCAACCAATCTTCTAAGCTTTCTTGACGAAGTGACATTACGCCTCGATGAAGGGAGAATAGTCGAAGTCTGCTATCTTGATTTTCAAAAGGCGTTTGACTCGGTGAACCATAGGTACCTTCTGCACAAACTGAGTATGTGTGGCGTCACGGGTGACCTACATCGATGGTTATACAGCTTCTTAACTAATCGCACTATATATCTTAGAATTGCAGGGGAGTGCTCGCAGGAATCACTGATTCTCAGTGGAGTGCCTCAAGGCTCGGTGCTTGGTCCATTATATTTTCTCATTTTTGTAAACGACCTGGCAGCGTGCTTGAGTTCACGCTGCTTCCTGTTTGCTGATGATGTTAAGATCCTAGGAACCGACAGTAGAGATACGCTAATCTCTGATTTAGAAAGAGTAATCGAGTGGACACAGACCTGGGACTTGCCACTAACTTGGGGAAGAGCTGTCTTCTGACGACTGATTTAGCGACAACCCAACTAGAAGTTGGTGAAGGAACTATCAGAATAGCGGCTGCTAAGATAGTGAAGGATCTTGGCATTACAATAACAGGCGACTTTAAATGGACTACTCAATGTGCCGGAGCTGCAAACAAGGCTCGCAGAGAATTGTTCAGACTTCGCTCAGCGCTATCTTGCCGAAAACCTTCAATCTTCATTCCCTTATACAAAGTAGTCGTGCGGCCTCACTTGGAATACTGTGTTCAATCCTGGGCACCGTACTCAAAAAAGGATATAGCATGTCGCGAAAGTGTCCAGCACCTTGCGACTAGGATGGTTTAGGGTCAGGCAGGTAAAACCTATGAGGCTAGACGCAAGGACCTCGGTTTGTTCTCACAAAAGAGACGGCGGCTGCGAGGTGACCTAATAGAAACTTTCAAGATTCTAAAGGGTCATACGGGTAATAATATTACTGAAATCCTTAAACTTGCCCCTGAAGCAGCTACAAGGTGTTATTCCATGAAACTTCTTAAGAGTAGGCCCAGGTTGCTGGCACGTGAGCACTTTTTCAGCAACCGTATGGTCAACTTCTGGAACAAGCTCCCAGATTGTATAGTAAGCCATCCTAAATGTGTTGAGCTTTAAAAGGGAATTAGACGTTGAATGGTCTATCATATTTCCTCATATTGTCTAATAAAAAACTTTATAGAAAAACAAAAAAACGTATTTTTACATTTTTATCATATCTGTCTAGGCCTGGACAACCTGACAGCAAATTAGCTCACATGCAGTGTATGATTGTGTTTCACTTTACATCAACCAGGCTAGTGATTTCATACACCACACATTGTTCACGCATATTATTGCATTGTTTACTGAATAGCTGACCTCTCACCGTGCTGGTGAAGAGAAACCCTACCTTACTTTCCAGATATTCGGAAACAAGAACGTGTGAAAAGTACGAACTGTATACTCGATATCAGTGGCCCGGGTTGCCGACGACGTATACCGTCGAGAAATCCCTGGCGCGTGCTTGCTATTAGCCACCTCAGCCTTGCACTTGAAACTTGAACTTGAACTTGAACCTCAACAAACGGAAAAATCGATGTAATATTGGCAGCAATCTACAAAATGATTTTCTCAATATCAAGAACGAGTGATTACACACTCGCATTTCCAACAATCACATCGCGCGCTTGATGGGTATATAAATTTTTGACAAATAGAGCACATATAAAGTAACTCGTAATAATTGAATACTGTTTCTGGTTGAATCACTCTATAAATGTATCGCTAGCTTATCAGTTTAACAACCATATCCGAACCTGTTATTGTTATGAATTTGTTCTACCTCGATTGGTAAATTTAAAAGAGTGTTACATCGCATACGATCAAGGACTATTGAGCTGATTTGTGAGAATAATTGTTTGCGAATCATTTCTTCCTTTGCTTTTTTCCTCCCACGGTGATGAGACATCTCCCATCTTCCATTCACAGTTACACACGCCTGTGTTACTTACGAATCACTCCTGGTAGTGGTGGGTGTTTTCAAGCACCTCCGAAAGAATCTGGGCACTCGTTTCGACTTGGTCGACAATCGCCATGTGATACTGATACTGATAGTACGCTTATAACGCAATTAGCTTTAGAACTATTGTGATATTGAACAAGAATGCACGTACGCTCAAACCCTATCCGAATTTTGAGGATATAATGCTTTCAAAATCCAAACACGTCTCAGTCACTCCATGTCTCCACACATTTTCTCAATCGATTGAATCCAATGCCATTCGGATGTCTTGGAGTACCCCGATAGTTCGTTTACGAACGGCGTGTCATTCATATGGTGACTGACATTGCCAAGATTTGATATATGCAACCTCCACCAGCACGAAGCACAGTCTTACGTTCTACTCTTAGCTCCAAGGGCCTGTGCATGCTAGAAACTGGCGAACAATCTGCGTCACTTACCATATAACTGATGCATAACTATCCCCTGCTTGCAGTTCTAATGAACTGACCGAGTTCAAAATTGCCCACAGCTACTGCAGGTTCAATTTCCATAACCTTAGAAATCTACCAACTTTCAGATCTATGTGGCTTGCTTCATTCAATAAACATTCTAGGCTTCTGCGCGTGTTTCGAATTGTACGTCATGGCAACTTCTAATTCTGGTGTAAATGATGCAAGCAAGTGTGTTAAATGCGTTGAACACGTTAAGAACTCTGACTGCGCTCTACAGTGTGATTTTTGTGACAGATGGGAACACATCAAGTGCTCATCGGTCAATCAATCAATTTATGATTCGCTGGTGCAATTTCCCAGTACGCAAATTGTATTCTATTGTTCTGCTTGTGACGCTCGTCGTCGTCGTGATAAACTTTCAAAATTACGGAATGTTTCCCTTCGATCAAAAACGATTATCGAATCTGCTCCTCACTCAGTCAAAAGGCTCCGTACTTCGATTCCGTGGTCTCCATACCGTGTACCGTTAGTTTGCCCGCGTCCCCTTCAGGAAAGAAGAAGAAAAATCGGGTTGAAGTCGATCGTGACCAGTTGAATAATTCCAACGAAATTGAAGCACCATCGTGGGTCGAGATAATTGCCAAGCAATCTCACAAAAGACGCAATTGCCCAGTGAACTGCAATGTTCCAATGCCCGTCGCCACGACATGTACGAGCATACGGAGTGATAATCAAAGGAAGTCTGCTGCTCCGTCACTCACAGTGCGTGATAATAAGAACTATGCACCCCGATCACATTGTCTATTAGTTTTCAGAGTGCCAGAATCCAGCAAAGAGTCTCCATCTGATCGGCATGCGGATGATCTGCATCAACTTCAGGTGATTCTCGACAAAGTTCTTCATAATAACGACCAGGGTGTGACGATTAAAGCTCTTATACGCCTCGGTAAAAGAAAACCAGATATCGATAGACCACTGAAAATTGTCTTTTCAGGATCTGAAGACCCCGCTAGATTATTCTCAAACTCCCACAAATTGAGAGGCACTGCGTTTGTTCTTAAACCTGACCTGTCATTAGAAGATAGAACTAAATTACGAACATCAGTTGAAGAACTCAAGCTCAGGCTACACAATGGTGAAAGCAACCTGACGATCAGAAATTTTCGAGTGGTCAGCCGACAGAGGTTGATTCAGCAGCTACTGCAGCTCAAACCACGAAGCCCGTTGCAATGCTGACAAATGCCCGAAGCATCTTGAACAAGAAAGACGAGTTTGAGACCCTTATACTCCGACATTCTCCTGTACTCTTTGCGGTAAGTGAAACGTGGTTATCGAGTAACATTGAAGATCGTGAAGTTTTCATGCCCAATTACTCCATCCGGCGATGCGATCGTTTAACTGACAGACACGGTGGTGTCCTCATTTACATTTCTAATGAGTGGATGATATCGGAAACCGTAAAACATCGAGGTACCGATAATTTATGGGAGATGTTGATCTGCACAATTAAAAACTTTGAATCCCAAGCGCTTACTGTTCTTGTCTTTTATCGTAGTCCAAGATGTGTGGATGGTGCTTGGATGGATTTGATTCGAAAATACACTTCAAAACCGAGGATATTCATCATGGGCGACTTTAATTTGCCTGACATCGACTGGTCAATGTTATGCTGTAAGCCAGGGGCCTCCAGGCTCTCGTTATCGTTTCTCGACTTTGTAATACAAGAAAAATTAATTCAGCATGTTTCCGATGCGACCCGTTATGGTATTTCATCATCCTCGTGCCTGGACCTGATTTTCACACGGCACGAGCACTGCATATCTAACATCGAACATCTGCAGCCTCTCGATTCCAGTGACCACGCGGTAATCCTAGCATACACATGTCTTCCCAAACAAAAAAACGTTCAGGAATCAGCGCATCCATAACCCGTGACTTCCAGCTTGAAGACCGCAGCAAACACTGCTCAAGCACGATCAAAGGCCTTGCGATGCTTGTGGGCCCTAAGAAGAACGTTTGCTGATTGGTCTATTCCTATGACAAAAATACTTTTTGGCACTTACGTTCGACCACTCCTAGAATACGGTGTTGTAGCGGCGTTTCCCTGCACCGCAGCCGAAAAGCGACTTCTAGAAAAAGTTCAACGACTTGCGACGAGATTCTGCACCAGTATCTGCAAGCTACCATACGCAGAGCGATGTCTGAAATTGAATATTTTCTCACTAGCCTACCGCAGGGTTCGTGGTGACATGATACTCCTCTATCGGATTGTTTGCCTGAACGAGCTTCCTGGCCTCAGATCGCTCTTTGTAGTTATCTCCGACCATCGCACAAAGGGCCACAAATTTCGGTTGCTCGTCCAACGGACGAATCGTCTGTCGCACTGGTACAGATTTTCACAACGTGTTGTCGGCACTTGGAACTCACTTCCGACCAAGGTTGTTGAAGCGCCAAGTCTATCTCTGTTCAAGAACAGCACCGATCAATTTCTCTGGTTCGCCAAAGACGACTGCTTTGAGAAACGAATCCACCTCCCAGGATACCCGAAACGTTGGTAGTTATGCCGGTTCAAGAAAGAGCTTAAATGGAATTTTTGTACTCCTTCTGCTCTAAATATAATTGTATTGATGTCTCAAATCATGCAAGCCCTCGCGTGTCGATCGGTTGTAAGATCGTTATCCAGTCGCTTTCTCACCTTTGAACACCGGTCCATCGACATCTACATTGTCCACTTTATTACCTTGTCACCTAAGGGTGGATTTAGAATCGATGACAAGTTTCTTGGAGTCGAATGCAGCATAAAAATCGGTAAAGCATGTTGTCGTTTGCTCTGGATATCGATTACGTGTTCCAAAACATTCGGTATACGCCTCCAATCGCGAAACAAAATTCATGTTCATCATCATCACTGACAGCATTATATCGGTAGCATGTACCAAATGCTCAACTGCCACTCAACCATAATAAATGTAACATCCTAAAAGATGGGGAAGGGTGGGACTTGAGTAGCTACGGATTCTATAGAAGAGTAAGCGCAAACAAACTGGGAAGAGGTGCCTACACCTCGAATGGAACATGCATTCAAACAAGTTTCGTGAACGAATAGAGCGACTGTAACGAGATAGAGTGAAAGATACTTCCAAACGAATGATAAGATAACGCCTGATAGAAAGGCTTTAATCAACTATATATTTGGGCATATAGACTGTAACGAGAAAAGAGAACTGTTAATGGAGTAAAGCAGTACAATATGTTTAATATACGTGTGTGTTTATAAAGAAGGAAAGGTATGGAAAATAATACGACATTCTTCCCGGCGGGAAAGAAATGTATGTTATAATAAGTCACGCCTCCCGATTTCGGAGACAGTAAGGTCTGACTCTTTGTTGCTGCGTGATGAGTTGTTCGGTATTATTCTTTTCGATAGGAGTATTTGAAGGTGTGTCACAATCAAGAGTTTCAGTGGGTGAGTCCTCCGGTTCGGAGCCAGGTGCTTGCAGTGATTGATCTACTGGGGCTAATCTTCGCAATGAGACGGTTTCCTCACGACCATCATGATAACGTACGTGCGCGTACTGGGGATTGCACTCCAACAGTTCGCCTTCCTCTACGAGCGGATCATACTTGGAATTACGAACATTCTTCTGAATGAGTATCGGTCCGGGTACCAATAACCAATTCGGAAGACTAGTACCGGCAGGCGATCTGCGATTGTGCAGAAACATACGTTCGTGTGGAGTGACATTGGTAGCGGTGCATAGAAGTGACCGTACCGCGTGAAGCGCATCCGGGAGCACCTGTTCCCACTGCTCTGTACTCAGCCCTCGGTTTCGCAAACTGAGAGAGATTGTTTTCCACAGTGTACCGTTCAAACGCTCTACCTGTCCATTTCCTTGAGGATTATATGAAGTAGTTCTACTGGTGGCAATTCCTCGAGAGTGGAGGAAAGCTTTAACATCAGCAGACATGAAAGAAGGTCCAGAGGTGACCTAGGTTGCAGAATGTTACGATCGCTTTAGAAATGCGTGCCGAGACCTCGTTATCTAACGATGCAGAATTATTGATACAACTACCGAGATACGTAAAACGATCTACAATTGAAAGCACCTGATTGGCAATTAATAAACTGCTGTTTCATAAATTAATGTCATTCAGCAGGACACTGCACTTAGATGGTTCAAAGCGCATTCCAAATGCTGGTACAATACTAGCTATCTTGTTCATTATCGCCTGGGCATCTGATTACGAGTCGAAGAGCAGAACTATATTGTAGTGGACCAGTCAAGCTAGTATAAAAACACGCAGTTCAAAAATAAGCGATCTGACTCACAAATAGTTCTTTCGATCCACGTATATATAATCCACAATTCTTCTTTGGTAATTCCTTGTTGTACTTGTGATGACTTCAATATTTCTACTCGAAATATTACGTTCTCGAGAGGAAATTCCCAAAAACCCAGATCGACCAAGAATGCGGGTAACGCACACAACAGAAGTGTATTGCGATTCATTGGTGAGTTGATTATGTACAAAATCGGCTTCAACAGACGAATGTTGTTAACTGAGTTATCGAACAAAAAATCGGTGAAATGTGACTGATAACGTTACCAGGAAATCGATAAATCTATAGTGATATCGATCGCCTGAGCGAAACGATATTGTCAGAACAAATTGAACTGAAGATATGAAAAAACTGTACATAGTTTTTTTACCCAAAAATTGTTAAGTAAAATAGATTTGTAGCATCTCGACATTATCACCAGCATAGTCCAAGTCGAGAAGCTTTCCGCGAGATTTACGTCAATCAAGAATGTGGCGTCGCACAAGAATCCGTTCGAACTCGGTGTCCGACATCGTTAAAACGTGACCCAACCACGTAACCTATGCAGGTTGATCTGCTTCTCTATATCAACTTACTACCGACAATTTATTTCTGAGAGCATCGGTTCGTATGCGATTGTAACAGCTAACTCCTAGTATGTTGCGGGGACATCGGTTGTCAAATACTTCGAGACGCTGAATGTGTTCTTTACATAAGGTCCAGGTTTTGCACCCATACAGTAACACAGCCCGAACTGTCAAGTAATAAAGTGTTGTTCGATAAGTCGATGTCCTACAGCAGAACACTGCACTTAGAGGGTGCAAAACGCATTCAAAATGCGCGCATAAATACTAGATAGCCTGTTCAGTATCTCCTGTGGATCTGTGTACGAGTCGAAGAGCAGTACTATATCATCAGCATAGTCCAATTCGAAAAGCTTGACGCCTGGCATTATGTGAACTCCGAACGCTGGGGCTCCTTCGTTGCATAATTTCATGATGGCATGAATAGCAAAATTGAACAAAAACGGAGAACACGGACATCCTTGTCGGACACTACTTGTGGTGGAGAGAGAGGTCGTTATATACCCTAACGCATCCAGATGTATGGCCTAAAGTCACGCAATAAGTTGACAACTTTGCGGAACGCCTTCCGCACAGCAATTTATTAAACAGAACATTTCGATCGACTGAATCAATTTCTCACCTTTGAAGTTGGGTCTATTGTCTGATGTCGATAATTATGCCTTAATTCTAAGATCCTTCGAAGAGTAATTTGTGGGTCGACTCAGCTTTTGCTAGGCCGTAAGCCAGCTTGCTGCTCTCTGATTTGTAATTCCCTACTCAATGTTAATCTTCGAAGACATGTGAACGCTAATAATCTCGTAATGATGGGCGTGAGACTTATCCTACGGTGATTAGAGCATGAGCTTCGCACACCTTTTTAACTATAGGTATGATAACCGATTCTCCCGAACTCCGATGGACGGATTCTGACAACCACACTTCATGGAGGAGATCGCTTAATGCGCTGATTAGGACTTGGCCACCTTCTTTGAACAAAACAGGCGCTATGTCATCGGGGCCAGCATCTTTGAATCATTTCATGGATTCTATACATACCTCAATTTTTAAATCATTGGGGGTCTACGCAAACAGACCAACGATCACGCTGCTTCAAATGAGGGAATGGTTTTGTTGCAGGCGATCAGCTGAATTGTTCCTCAAAATGTTCTGACCAGCATGAGAGGCTGCGATTCTTATTGGTGATAAGGGTACCGTCTTTTTCAGCGATAGTATCACTCCCTTTTTCGACCTTATTTTGCCAATACTTTTATGTCTAGTCTTAAGCTCTGTTCAAGTTCATTCCTTGCGCGTCTACGCTCTGTATTGTGGCCAGGACCATGAGGTATTTGGCTTCGCTGGTGAAGAATTTATATAGAGCGTTGTGAAATCCACTGGGACTTTGGAGTTGATTATGTAGTCTCACAGGCTGATATTGCGGCGGCTCGCATAAAACCTGCTATTTTGTTCCACCTTTCAACGGCAGTTGCATAAAGAGCAACTTAGAGTGAGTTACGTAGGGTGGTCCCATAACATTCTTGAACTGCAGGCTGAGAAGATTTTTCGACCGCAATGCGTTTCTCATTCGAAGGATTCGTACCGGAAAACTTAAATGAGAGCCTACACCGCACGAGAGCATGATCTGAATCTATACTGGTATTCCAAAAGGAGAGGAAGTCCGCATTGCAACCTTTCCAGCGATCACTTTTGGCGATATGGTCGATTTGGGCCGAAGGTTAGCTTTCATCCGGCGAGCGTCATGTGCCACATTGACATCTTTTCTGGCAAAAGGAAGTGCTGCTAATGAATAATCGAGATTGTGCACAGAATTGTATAAACCATTCACCATTATCCGTGCGTTGGCTTTCAAGGCCAAAAATACCACTTAATTGTGATTCAGATGTATCTATGCGACCCAGTCTGGCATTCATGTTTCCCTCTAAGATAACAATACCGGAGCTTTTTGCTAGTCGCCAAAGA